>JADRCD010237559.1:0-28284 GCA_019843815.1 Montemys delectorum | reverse complement strand
AGAGAGAGAGAGAGAGAGAGAGAGAGAGAGAGAGAGAGAGAGAGAGACAGAGACAGAAACAGAGAGAGAGAACATTTGTGTGTTTTAGCCACTGCAATCACAGCAATTGATTCTATTTTACCAAGGAATAAACAGATGGGGAACTATTAAGTGACTTCCGTAAAACCACTTAGCCAGTAAATCGAGGCGCTACTAGTAGAGCCTAGAGCCACCTGCTGCCAAATACCACGGTTTTTCCATTATGCCACATCACCCGTTTTATAGAAATGGAAAAACCACAATCAGTCACGGACCAATAAGTATAAATATAGGACATTTAATTTTGGCTTTAAAGAATTTAAAGCTTACTCTTGTTTCTCCTGTGTCTTCCCTGTGAATCTCTGATTCTCTAACCTGGGCACAATCCTGGAGATGCAAAGGACAGTTTGTGGTGTTTTTGTTTGTTTGTTTGTTTGTTTTTGTTGTTTTTTGTTTTGTTTTTTTGTTTGTTGTTTTTTTTTGGGGGGGGTTTTTTTGTTTTTTTTTGTTTTGTTTTGTTTTGTTTTTAAGGAATGGAGCGTTGTCTGTGGCTGGGTGAGCTCCCTACTGGAAATGCTGTCATGGTCATTCTCAAATATCAGGGCAGATGCAATCTATTAGGCATTACAACGCCAGCTGTTGTTTTATATCATTAGACTTGTAACCAACTGGGAAAATCTACTTCTGCCAAGAAGTGAGTCTCCAGGCTCTGCAACAAATATCAATTCCAATTTGGTTGAAGTGATGCAGGGTCATTTTTTTCCTCTCTTTTCATGGTTTCAGAAGTGATTCTCTGTACGTTGGTTGGAGCCCAACCTGAACGATGTCATAGTTTCCATTTAGACTTAAGAAGATGTACACTTACATGGACTCCTAAAACAGAGTTGGATACATATTTTCCACCAAGTCTGAAGACTCTGGGCATTGTTCAGAGTCTTCTCTGCCCTTGTCCTCTAATGTGGATCTGAGCATAAAACTTTCCCGAGACTGAGCTAAGAGTAGAACGTGATTTGCAGAACCAATCATCTTGCCTTGGAAAAGGAAAAGAAGAATTACAATTTGCTGCTCTTTCTCTCTGGTGAACAGTTATAGTATCCTGTCAGTGTTATTACCAAGCCAGAAATTCACAAGTGGCTCTCTTTGGCAACTTGATTCTGAGTCTGACAGCCATCTGATGATTTCATAGCATTTTAGAATCATGAGGTGTTAGCCTTGGAAGGGACCTTAGATCATGTCATCTCAATGCTTCATTTCACATAGATATTCAGGGACACTTGAGGTGGCATAAGTCATTAAGCCAGCAAACAAACCGGCCCTGGGTCTGAGTTGCTGCTCATCAACTGCTTCTCTTTCCATTACGCCACACCTGTCTTCTTTACTTGGTTCATGCCAAATTCCATTTGTTCTTACTCTATACACAGTTTCATTTCAACAGGGAAGCTCTCTGAATGGGAAAACTTAAATGAATACAGTTTTCATTAGCATATATTTAACCTTTAAAATATTCAGTAAAACATTCAGCATGCTTTTGTCTGCATAGGAACCCTTAAGTCCATGCATCCATGGACTAAGTCAACAAAGGTTTGTTGACCACTGATAAAACATAACGGATTTTATGAGGATAAGATTCACTGTTTATTTCTACCAGAATATAATCCCTAGCCTGAAGGAGTTTACACTCTGGAGGCATAGATATAAAGTAATGATTTTAATAATTGTTAAATTTATATTTGCCTCCATTAATGTATTTATTTATTCATTCACTTTACATCTGGATGGAAGCTGCCCCTCTCCTCCCAGCTTCTCCTGTTGAATAGCACCTCTCCTATCCCTCCCCCCTTCTCCTGTGAGAAGGGGGAGGTGGCCCCCCTGGGTACCAACCCACCCTGGCACATCAAGTCACTGCAGGACCAAACACATCCTCTCCCACTGCAGCCAGACAGGGAAGCAATATGAGGCGAACAGGATCCACAGGAAGGCAACAGATTCAAGGTCAGCCCCTACTCCAGTGGTTGGGGGACCAACTTGAAGGCTGAGCTGCACAAGTGCTACTTTTGTGGGGAGGGCTGGGTCTAACTCAGGCTGAGCTGCACAAGTGCCACATATGTGGGGAGGACTAGGTCTAACTCAGGTGTAACTTCTAGTTGGTGGTTCAGACTCTGAGAGCCAAGGGTTAGTTGACTCTGTCTGTCTTCCTATGGAGTTTCTATCCCCTGGTGAAACTGGCAGTTTCACGAACTGGGTTCTCTCAGCCAGGAGGGACTAAAGAACCTGAAATAGAGGGTTTGAAATGCAAAGAGAAAACACAAAGCCAAGTTGCGTCTCAATCAGGGCTCCACTTTACTCAGAATAAGCCAGGGTTTTTATAGTTACAAGAGAAACCGAAACCAAGTTTCTAGATTATACTGTAAAGAAAGTTCAGCTCCCAAAGTCCCCAGGTTCAGAAGATCTTCAGGTGGCTGGTGTACTCATGTGGTGGGTGTGCTCAGGCAATGGCTTACTCAGGTGGTGGGCATACTCAGGCGGCTTCTTCAAAGAGGAACCGACAGTCAACAAAGAGCATCTGTCTCAGCTCCCAGGTGTTAACCCCCAAGCAGAGGCTACTACAAGTCCGATGGCTGAAGTGAAGGGGGAAGGGAAGGTAACACCCTCCAAGTCCCTCAATCCTGTCCTCAACTTCAATTTATATTTGTATGCATAGATAATGGCAGTTAATGTGAATTTTCAACTTGACAGGGTCTAGAGTAATCTAGGAGAGAAACATTTGGCCATGCTTGTGACAGAGTTTCTCCAATGGACTGAAGTGGGAAGGGCTCCTTTAAATGTGAGCAGCTCCATCCCAGAGGGTGGGGTTTCAAAATGTATAAAGATAAAGCAAGCTAGGCACCAGCGTCCATCTCTTTCTGCTTCTTGATGGTGGATGCAATGTGACCAGTTACCTCTTATTCCTGCTGCCGTGCCTTCAATGTCATTACGCACTGCATTCTCAAACTGGGAGCTGCAGTAAATCTTTCCCCCCTGAGGTTACTTTTCTCAACTATTTTTGTCATATCAATGAGAAGAGTCGAAGAGTAACTGGCACCTATATACACTGTAAAAACAGCACAGGAATCAAAACAAAGTTTGTCAAAATGTTTTATAAAATAAGTTGCATGTACAAGTAAGCAGTGCTCCTGGTAGGCTTATTTTTACATTGATCCTATTGTGAGAGGCAGCATCCCAGGCTGAGGCAGGAACTGGAGCTCACAAGAATCCAATGGTTTTCCTCTCACCGGAAGTCTCTGAGGATGATTTGCACCGCAGTTAAAGAGAATATAGAGGCAGGAGGACAAAACACTGTGTCTGATCTTAGAGGTTACTAAGTAGGAGAATGTCGTCATGTAAACAACCAGAATATCTGGGATGATCTAACGTGATGCACAAATTATATTGGGGAATCAAGAGAACAATGAGGATGAGTGACTAAGTGTAAAATTATCTCTGGGGAGGAGAATTGGCTCAGCCATTAAGAGCATTTATTGCTCTTCTAGAAGACCTGGGTTTGATTCTGAGAATCCACATGATGGTTCACTCACAACCATCTGTTACTCCAGTCCTGGGGGATCCAGTGCCCTCTTCTGACCTCTGCTGGTACCAAGTACACACATGACACATACATACATACATACATACATACACACACACATACACACATACATACGTACACACATACCTTCATACATACATACACACATATATACATACACACATACCTTCATACATATATGCATACATATATACATACAGCATACAGGCAAAATGCCTATATACCTAAAATAATAGCATAAAATTTTAATTCAAAATAAACATTTCTACCCATGAAAATGAGGTAATCCTAATTGTTCTATTTGCTCACCTTCAAGTCCAAACTCAACTTATATCAAATTAAATTTTCATGTATTTTTTTTAATTTCTAGTGTGGTTTGAATGAGAAATAGCCCCCATATGCTTGTGAATTTCTACACTCAGAGTCTGTCGGGGTGCTGTTGGGTGAAGCTGAGGAACCTTAGAGATACAGCTTTGTTAGAGAACTATATTGCCGGGGTTGGGTGAATGTTGAGACTTGATAGCCTCACTCTATTTCCTGCTTGTTCTCTTTGCTTCCTGTGTGTGGATAAAAATGCAAAGACCCAGACTACGATGTATGGCCCCACCCCTGAGCAGGTCATCCTGCTACGTACAAGAAAACAAACAGAGCAAGCCTTGGTTAGCACATCAGTAACCAGCGTTCCTCTATGCCTTTGCTTCGGTTCCTGCCTCCAGGTTCCTGCCCTGAATTCCGTAGATGATGAACTGACAGCAGACTGTGAGAAGAAATGAACTCTCTCCTCTTCAAATTACTTTTGGTCATAGTATTTGATCTCAGCAATAGAAACCCTAAGATAACAGTTTTAAATTTTTCATTGTTTTATTTACACTACATTCTCTCTCTCTATTCCCTGTTGATGGACATGTAAGCTGATTTCATGTGTTCACTACTGCGAACAACACTACAACAAATTTGATGTATAATTTGATAGCTCCATATTTACTAGCTATACTTGTTATTAGAATGGTCAGTTCTGTTTATATTAAAATATCTACTTTTTTTTCGGTAGGGATTTTGCCTTCAACAAACCATCATTATTCAGTCAAAATATTTGTTAAGCCTGTAACTATGTGGGCACAGTACTCAGATAAATTGGTGAGCCTCATATTTCTGCAATATGTTGCCTTGGTGTCCTTGGGTTAAATAATCAAGTGATACAGATAGGTCATATGGTAGATATATATACAATGAAATTTTTAAAAGAAAGAAGAGACAGGAATGCTCATGAAAGAGAAACAAAGAAGTGATATTAAGAAGTTGGGAAAAGAAAATAATGGAATACTTGCTACATGAAAGCAGAGAGGAATCCAAGGACACAGAAAAGGGTAATGGGAAAGAGAAGAATTACAATAAAGTACAATGACACATCCGTATGAAATGTAATAAAATTCACTACCTTGTAATGCCAACTTAATGATTGAAAAATAATTCCAAATGGGTAAAATAACTACTTCTGGACCTAATCCTGTTAGAGCACTTCAGAGGTTATCAACAATGCTTCCACACACTGTACTCCTCACCCCCTTGCTACCCTTTGATCAAGGTGGCTCAGATGTCATTGGAGGTCTGTCCTCTAATCAGCCACTTAGGATTGGGTGCTTCACCCTCCAATATCTATTCCATTAAGTCTCTTGACTGATGGCAGTCTCGTCTGCTCTTTTATTCAGTGAGAATTACAAATTGTCCAACTATGCTTTTGGCTCTCCTTGGTCTGTTCTCTGTCTTACAGAGTCATTGTTAACTTCCATTACACTCGAAAATTCTCTTGGTTAGGTAGACTATTTTACTGCCTATCTCTCTCCACAAGGCTTGGATACCTATGTGTTTACTATTAATCTTAGTACTGTGTCCACATAGTTACAGACTTAACAACAAATATTTTGACTGAATAATGATGGTTTATTGAAGGCAAAATCCTAAGAGAAAAAAGTGGATATTTTAATATAAACAGAACTGGCCATTCTAATGAGAAGCAAGTCTATCCTGACCCCTGTTGTCACATGAAGAATTTTAAGATTCTGATTTAAAAAGACCATAGCTAGTAAGTATAGGAGCCAAAACTCACAGGTAGCAAAAAATATGGAAATACAAGGTTAGTAAAATTCTAATCTGAAAGAATATAGACAATGAGAGTAAAGGAAATTAAAGTAAAAGAAGAAATACCTGACATTTAAAGAAAACCACAAAGGTGGCAGAAAGTTAGACTACGTGCCCTTACTTAACAGATGAGGACATTGGAAACTATAGGGTAAGGTATCTCTCAGAACTGAGGCTCCTCAGAAGTGGACACACCCACACTGTGTGTGTGTAAGTGTGGCGTGTTCGTGTTTGTGAATGTGTGTGGATGTGCGTGTGTGTATGTGTGTGTGTCTGTGTGTGCTATTGTAACCTAATGCTCACTTTAACATATCCAATAACTCCTTCATATTTCTATAGAAAATGGAGAGGGTCCACAAAGAAAATTGATTCTTGTGAAAAATCTAGGACAACCTTAAACAATTTGATTTAACACAAATGTGGAGGAAATGAGTACTTAAGATAATAAGCTATGATCAAGAGAATTTCAGATTTACATAAGAAAAATGAACTTGAAAAGGTATGGCTAAATGTTGATGCTTTAGAGAAATCTGCTTTAATTAGAAGATGGCTTTTAATATTTGTTGTTAGATAAATATGTGAGAAATTGTTTTGGTAGAAATATCCTCTTTAAAATAGCTGGAAATCATATTTCCTCTTTAATTTTTACACATTTCCACAGGCTGTGATTCACATCTTAGGTCTAGCATACAGGCATTTATTTATGTGCCTAGAAATGTACACATTTACACATTTATTTGTATATATATATATATATATATAAATATATATATATATATATACATTTACACATTTATTTGTCTCTTGTCCCTGAGTTTGACAGAGACGGGTTCTCACATCCAGATTGTGACTCCAGTTTACCCATGTGCATCTATAGGTGTAACTTTAATTTTTTCATACCTTATTTCTAATGATAGCTCTTAAATGCTTTAACTTCTCTTTTAGCCCATCACCCACCAAAAGTAGTGGGAAAGAAAGGATGGAGGAAGTGGACCTGTTTGGGAAGGTACTTTGGAGCAACTCCCATTTATGTTGTCTGGAAATCGGCAGTTCAGTTCACAGGTTAGGTTAGCAGCAGCAGCTGGGTCCATTTACACACACTTCACAGATCCACCAGCAGTCCAGTTCCACAAAGTAGTGTTAGCAATAGTGGTTATATGACCTAGCAGAGACACCCAGGCCTCAGCCTTGGCTTGAGTGAGCAGGAGGGACCAGGGGGAACACCAGAAGTTCTTGGCTGTGCCTCTCTCAGGGAAGTGAAGATCAAAGAAGACTCAATGCCCGTAAGCACTGCATAGCATGCTCTATAGGCAAGCCAAGCTCAGGCCCAGTCACCTTCCAACAAGCCCTATGTATACCCTCCAAACATCACATGTCCTCCATGAGCCTTGCCTCAGCATGCACACCTGTCTCAGCTGACATCGCTCTGCCAATCAGCCCGAGTCCAGAGAAGCGGCAAGAAACCGTAGCACACCACCAGAAGGTTTTTGGTGTGTTTATCTCTAAGGAGTCCAGACAAATGCGAAATATACGAAATATAAGGTGGCCCAATACATGCATGTTGTTACCGAAGAAGCCATCACATGCCCTTTCACGTGCTTGCTTTAGCAGAACATCCCTTATCCTCTGTCTGCTTCAGCCTAATGCTCCTTCATGAGTCTGCCTTAGTCTTTCAGCATTTCAGAAGAGCATTCCTTCAAGTGTTTGCCCTAGCAAAACTCTATCCAGCTGGCTTTCCAAAGAACCCTCAGGTTTCCACTCCACATAGGCATCAGAAATGATTGATTCTCAAGCCTGAGGAAGAAACTGCTCACGGCCCCAGATCCTCTGTACTTTCCATTATGAGCACACCTGTAGTACTTGGGAGTCCTTGGCTATGTGTCACACAGGACAGCTACAAAGTGAAGGAGAGATCCATATAGACTGGACTCCAGAAACCTTGCCCTGAGGATGTCCTTAGGATCAAATTAGAAATGGGCAACTAAGAAATCTGAGTACCTTCAATTAAAATTTAACATAATAAATCAGAAAATGCTTTCTGAAAGAGTTAAAAAAATTACTACACCAGGACAAATCATAGTTATATTACAATTATAAGGAATGTCCCCTGATCCCAAAGCAAGATTGATAGAGTCTCTGCATTCCTCAAACCCAGTGCCTAACATTTGCATCATGCAATATGGCGAACTTTAGGCCTCACTTTGGATCACAGTGATACACGCTGATACATACTGATGCATAGCTTTTCTCAACTTGTGTCTCCCTGCTAATGGCTTTCACAGTGTCTCCCAATTAAGCATAAGAATATCCAGATATGCCGATAGTCATTTTCCAACCACAGACATCATGGTACACCCTCTGTGCTTTTCCTCCGTGTAACTTCTTTGCACCTACCCCTCACCCATGCCTACATAAGTGGATGCCTTTTGGCAAAGCAACGGGGACAGTTCATTTAGCTACTGTCACTGCTATCCATGGTAATGTGTCCCAGAACTCTTCTGTTATCCCATCCGCAGGGTTCCAGCACTCACTGTTCTAAGCATGCATAACCTGTCTTTCTTCTATGTCCAGTAGGTGGTACTCGGTGTCCTTTTACATAGAAAGGCTGTATTGCTCAGTAAAAGTACTCTAATAAACATCCTAGGATTGCACGGAAGAATTTGTAGGCATGAATGTGACCAGGACAAACACATGAATAAGTTATTATGCATAAGATTGTTTTGCTTGGAAAAGGAAGGAAAGAGAGGGTGACACGAATAAGATACGTAGTAGGTAGATCAGGCTCATTTTAGGTGATCCAGGGGATCAGTGGGAGCTTTCAAAACATGAAAATATATTAGAATGGAAAAGCCTAAGGGATACTTAGATGTTTTCAATTCTGTGGAGCCATGCTTTCTTCTATCGCTCAGTCATTAGCTCCAAATATTAAAGCCATACATATTAAAATCATACTAAATCATTTATAATACATGCTAAATATATACTAAAATCATTTACATATATAAAACATACTAAATACATACTAAAATTATTTATAAGCACTCTGTGAGAACATAAACCCAGAGGAGGATGAAGAAGCCATGTTTAATATTTGGGCCAGTGTGGCATAAAACAGATTTTCAATAAGCACCACCACAACCAAAGAGGTAGTTGTTGAGTATCAGCATAACTTCTTACCTTACCTCTAGCAACACACTTCGAGCCATTCTGGCTTTTGGACTCCTGTGGTCCATGAAATGGGTAAATGAATTTAAAGGAGTGGGTAACCTTGTGAGAGTTTAGAGCACATTCTCCTAGAACGAGTTTCCAGTCTGGACGTGATTGACAGCTGGGTCAGGGTCCTTGTTCTGTTGGGCTAGCTCTGTGTTTTATTTAGCACTGTCTTTGACCTCTAGACACCAAATGCCAGCAACAGACCCCTAACTGTGACAACCAAAAATGTCTTATTACATTGTCAAGTATTTCTTGAAGGGCAAAATCATGCTCAGCTCAGTGTCTGAGATAAGATGGGGGAAAATATCATTAAAAGGTAATTGGGAAAGACAAAAGCAATAGCTGCACATGATTGCCTTTGCCATAATTTTAGACCTTCATTTGGGAAAAAATGGGAACAAGATGTATTACAATATATTCCTGAGTAAGCCTGCTCTTGGTGCCACTTCTCAGAATCTGTTCTTTCTGCAGCACCGTGTATATCTTATCTGGATGTTTCCCTGGGATCATGGGTCTCATCTTCCTTTAAGATTCCGCTTTAAAGCAGCTGAAAGAGTCAGAGTCAGATAGTTGCACCCAACCAATGGACAGAATCTGCCGACCCTTGTTGTTGAATTAGGGAAGGCTGAAAGAAGCTGAGGAGAAAGTTGAACCTGTAGGACGACCAGCAGTCTCAATTATTATGGGCCCCTGAGATCTCTCAAACACTGGACCACCAAACGGGCAGAACGCACCAGCTGATATGAGGCCCCCAACACACATACAGCAGAGAACTGCCAGGTCTGTGGTCATTCAGAGATGATGTACCTAACCCTCAAGAGACTGGAGGCCCCAGGGAGTTGAGAGGTCAGGTGGGGTGGGGCTTGGGGACATCCACGAGGGGACAGAGGAGTGGGGAGCAGGTATGGGATGTGGAGCAGTGGGAGGGCTGATGGGGGGAATAAAATATGGAGTGATAAATAAATAAGTAAATAAATAAATAAATAAAAGAGTCTGTTTTAAAGATCTCTTTGTACCAAGCCCACTCAACAGTTCCACAGATAATGATCAAAAGCTGCTTTGTCTATACCAATTCTGTCTCTCTATCTTATTTTCTCAACAAGTTTCCACAGTTATCCTTTCATTATTCATCTGCATATATTTGCTATCTAGTTTCAATTCTTGAGGCAGGGTTTCTTATAGGTCAGCTTGCCTTTGAAGGCAACTCGGAGCCAAAGATGGTCTTAAACTCCAGACCCTCCTGTCTCAAGCTTCCCAAGTGCTGGGATAACAGGCCTGTAGTGCCATTAGTCTAGTTTTAACTTATCTTGCATAGGCCTTCCTTCTACAACTAATAATGGGACCTTCTGGGTCAGAATAGTATTCCAATGAACTTTGTGTCCCAATAATAAAAACAGTAAGTCTTAATGTGAGTATAGCACTTCACAGCTTTTGGAAAATTTCCATATTGTCTACCTGGCTTTGTTCTCACAATCCCGTAAAGTATATATATTTAGAAAGGAAACTATTAAGTGTTTTGGAGACATGCATTTTGTATCATAGACCCAATATCCTACGGCTTTGAGAACTTAGAACTTGTTCCTTCCAATGTTTAAAAGAATAGAATAATAGTAATTATTTTTAAAGTCCATGAAGTTTGATGATTATGAAGGTAAGGTGTTGGATATCTTCAAAAGATAGCCTCTGTAATGAAAAAAAGAGCTCTGTATATATTATCATAAAGAAGGAATGGAGAGAAAATAAAAATAAATATTTTGGAAGTAAAACAGAGGAAGACCAAATATTAAGGTGATGAAGTGACAAATGAGGGAATTAGTTTTGTATCACAATGCTAGGAACACAGTGATTGATCTATACAATAATGCAGTAGAGGAGGCTTAAGGGGTAGTCTAGCTTTAATAATGTGAATGCATATAGTTCTAGTAATGCTGGAAGCCTAGGAATTGAATTATGCAGCAATGTAGTCAGAGTTCCAAGAGATAGGCTAGAACAACTGTGTAGCACAGTGAAAGGAATATCTCCCTAAAGAGTTACAGGAAATAAATGAAAACAAAAGACAATGTAAAGTATTAAAAAGTAAAGTTATTTTAATATTTTTAAAAAATACTACAGATCTACCAAAACTAGAAGTACATAGAAGATTGCTTCCTAAGGTCTGTGACTTCAGCAGCCTCAGAAGCTGGCTAGGTTCCAAGTACCAGGCACATTTTTTTCTCCTGCTGTGTGGGCCTCAAGTCCAATTATACAGCTGTTGGTTGCCACTAATGCACCTTTATGCAGATCTTCCCATGGTAATTGTCATGGCTCATAGGTGCTGTAGCTCTGTGCACTGTGAAAGACTGCATAATTCTTTCTCTCCCTTGGCAGCTTGCATAATGTTTTCTGGAACAACAGAAGCTAGAGGGCAGGAGAGAGACTTTCAAGTTGGATCCAGCTTGAGTCATGAGCTATGTGTCCCAAGCGTATAGGGTCTTTAGCAGCTGAAACTCATCTCCAACCTCCAAGAGGCAACCAAGGGCTGCATGATAATCTCTGTTGTTTGGGAATAATATGAACTATCCAAGTCAGCCCTTGGAAAGTAGGTTTCTTGTGTCTGACACCGGGCTTTTGGTAGTCTATGGTTCTTATGGGGAGCATTGTTAACTCAAGTGGCTTCACTTCCTTTAATGTCTATACTATGAGAATATATGTGTATTGTGTATAATTTATCTAAATAGAAAAGATCCCTTGAAGCCTTCTCAAACAACTTTGATGTTATTTGTCCCTCCTCCTACCTCCTCCCCAGTTGGAGCCCTCTTTTCCATTATTCCCTCTGCAACTTCCAACAGTGGCTTGTATCCTGCTATTGCCCTAACAATCACCCCCTCCAACACAGACACACACACACAAACACACACACATAGTGGCACACATATGGTCCCTTTATACATTCCTTGCTTCTGTGTTTAGTTAGTATTGTATACTCACAACTGAGGATGTGGATCTGGGAGCCACAGATGGGAAAGAGCATGCAGCATTTATCATTCTGGGTCTGGGTTACTCCACTCAATATAATCTTTCTTAGATTCACCCACTTTCCTTCAAATTTCATGATTTCATTTTCCTCTACAGATAGGATCACATTGTATCTGTGTTCTATATATTCATTAACCATGTGACTGTTGAGGGACAAGATGTTTCCATTTCCTAGTTAGTATGAATAGAGCAGCTAAGTAACTCTCCGTAGAGTAGGATGTCTAGATCTTTGGGCATATGTCAAGGGATGGTATAGCTTGGTCATATGGTAAATTTGTTTTCAGTTTTCTTCAGGACTCTCAGTACTGAGTTCTAGAGAGGCTGCACCAGTTTGCATTGCCAACAACAATGAATGAGGGTTTCTCTTTCTTGTCAACCTCCCCTGCATTTGTTGTAAGTCATTTTGTTAATCATGGCTACTCTTGACTACTCTTGGCTATACTTGACTGAGGTGAGATAAAACCTTGAGCTTGCTTTAATTTGCATTTCCCTAACTGCTAAGGATGATCAATACTTTGGGGGATATCTCATAGCTATTTTTATTTCTTCTTTTGAGAACTCTCTGTTTAGATCCTCATCACTAGGTCATTTCTTTCCTTGATTCTTCCTTTTTTGTGAGTTCTTTGTACATCCTGGATTTTAATCCTTTGTCATTTGTATAACTGGCAAAGATTATCTCCAATTCACTGGGTTTATTCTTCACTTGATTAATTGTTTTCTTAGCTATATGGGAGCATTTTAGTTTTATGAGACCCCAGTTATCAATCATTGGCATTAATTGGTTATCAATTCCTTGGCAGCTGGAGTCCTGTTCAGAAAGTGCTTGCCTAAATCTCTATCTTGTAATACTATATATATGTTTTCTTCTAGTAGTTTTTAGGTTTCATGTTTCAAATTAAGATTTTAATCCATTTTGATCTAATTTTTATGTGGGGTCATATATGTGTGTATGTATATGTATGTATGTATATATATGTATATAGATATATATATGTATGTATATATGTATATAATAGATATATATGTGCACATATATATACATATAGATATGTGCACATATGTATACATATATATATGTATATATGTATACATATATATATGTATACATATATATATGTATACATATATATATATGTGTATATATTCCCCCCAGGAACATTTGTCGAATATGCTGTCTTTTTTTATTAGATATTTTCTTTATTTACATGTCATATGATATCTCCTTTCCCAGTTCCCCCTCTGAAAAAAAGAAAAAAATAAGATAAAATAAAAATAAAAATAAACAAAACCGAAAACAAACAAATAAGAAAACCCCTGTTCCCCTCCCACTCCCCCTGCTTACCAACCCACCCTCTCCCGCTTCCTGGCCCTGGCATTTCCCTACACAGGGGCGTAGAACCTCCACAGGGCCAAGGGCTTCTCCTCCCTTTGATGACTGACTTGTCTATCCTCTGCTACAGATGCTGCTGGAGCCATTAGTCCCACCATGTGTACTCTTTGATTGATGATTTAGTCCCTGAGAGCTCATTAGTTCATATTGTTGTTCTTCCCAAGGGACTGCAAACCCTTCAGCTCCTTGGATCCTTTCTCTAACTCCTTCATTGGGGACCCTGTGCTCAGTCCAATGGATTGCTGTGAGCCTCTACTTCTGTATTAGTCAGGTACTGTCAGAGCCTCTCAGGAGACAGCCATATCAGGCTCCTGTCAGCCAGCACTTGGCCGGCATCTACAATAGTGTCTGGATTTGATGATTGAATATGGGAAAGATCCCAGGTGGAGTAGTCTCCAGATTGTCCTTCCTTCAGTCTCTGCTCCATAGTTTGTCTCTGCAACTCCTTCCAGGGGTATTTTGTTCTCCCTTTTAAGAAGGAATGAAGTATCCACACTTTGGTATTCCTTCTTCTTGAGCTTCTTGTGGTTTGTGGAATGTACTTTGTGTATTCTGATCTTCTGGGCTAATATCCACTTATCAGAGAGTGCATACCATGTGTGTTCTTTTGTGATTGGGTTACCTCACTCAGAATGATACTCTCCAGATCCATCCATTTCTCTATGAATTTCATAAATTCATTGTTTTTAATAGCTGAGTAGTACTCCATTGTGTAGATGTACCATATTTTCTGTATCCATTCCTCTGTTGAGGGACATCTGGGTTGTTGCCAGCTTCTGGCTATCATAAATAATGCTGCTATGAACATGGTGGAGCATGTGTCCTTATTACATGTTGGAGCATCTTCCAGATATATGTCCAGGAGTGGTATATCTGGGTCCTCTGGGAGTACTTTGTCCAATTTCTGGAGGAACCCCTAAACTGATTTCCAGAGTGGTTGTACCAGCTTGCAATCCCACTAACAATGAAGGAGTGTTCCTCTTTCTCTACATCCTCACCAGCATCTGCTGTTACCTGAGTTTTTGATCTTAGTCAATCTGACTGGTGTGAGGTAGAATCTCAGGGTTGTTTTGATTTGCATTTCCCTGATGCTAAGGATGTTGAACATTTCTTTATGAGCTTCTCAGCCATTCGGTATTCATCAGTTGAGATTCTTTGTTTAGCTCTGTACCCCATTTTTTAATAGGGTTATTTGGTTCTCTGGAGTCTAAATTCTTGAGTTCTTTGTATATATTGGATATTAGCCCTCTATCATATATAGGATTGTTAAAGATCTTTTCCCAGTTTGTTGGTTGCTGTTTTGTCCTATTGACAATCTTTTGCTTTACAGAAGCCTTGCAATTTTATGAGGTCCCATTTTTCAATTCTTCATCTTAGAGCATAAGCTATTGGTGTTCTGTTCAGCAAATTTTCCCCTGTGCCCACGTGCTCTAGGCTCATTACCACTTTCTTTTCTACTGGTTTCAGTGTATCTTGTTTTATGTGGAGGTCCTTGATCCACTTGGACTTGAGCTTTGTACAAGGAGATAAGAATGGATCAATTTGCATTCTTCTACATGCTAACCGCCTGTTGAGCCAGCACCATTTGTTGAAAATGCTGTCTTTTTTCCACTGCATGGTTTTAGCTCCTTTGTCAAAGATCAAGTGATCATAGGTATGTAGCTTCATTTCTGCGTCTTCAATTCTTTTTTATTATTATTATTAGATATTTTCTTTATTTACATGTCAAATGATATCTCCTTTCCCAGTTTCCCCTCGGGGAAAAAAAAACAAACAAAAAACAAAACACAAACACAAAAACAAAAACCAAAAAAACAACAGGAACTCCTGTTCCCTCCCCCTTCTCCCTGCTTGCTACCCCACCCTCTCCTGCTTACTGGCCCTGGGATTCCCCTTCAATTATATTCCATTGATCTGTCTTCCTGTCACTGTACCAATACCATGCAGTTTATATCACAATTGCTCTGTAGTACAGCTTAAGGTCCAGGGTGGTGATTCCACCAAAAGTTCTTTTACTGTTGAGAATAGTTTTCCCTATTCTGGTTTTTTTGTTATTCCAGATGAATTTGCAAATTGCTCTTTCTAAGTCTGAAGAATTGAGTTGGAATTTTGATGGGGATTGCACTGAATCTGTAGATTGCTTTCCGCAAGATGGCCATTTTTACTATATTAATCCTGCCAATCCATGAGCAGGGGAGACTTTTCCATCTTCTGAGATCTTCTATTTCCTTCTTCAGAGACTTGAAGTTCTTGTCAAACAGATCTTTTACTTGCTTAGTTAGAGTCACACCAAGGTATTTTATAATATTTGTGACTATTGTGAAGGATGTTGTTTCCCTAATTTCTTTCTCAGCCTGTTTATCCTTTGTGTAGAGGAAAGTCTCTGATTTGCTTGAGTTAATTTTATATTCAGCTACTTTGCTGAAGTTGTTTATCAAGTTTAGGAGCTCTCTGGTCACTTAAGTATACTATCATATCATCAGCAAATAGTGATAATTTGACTTCTCCCTTTCCAATTTGTATCCCTTTGATCTCCTTTTGTTGTCTAATTGCTCTGGCTAGGACTTCAAGTATAATATTGAATAGGTAGGGAGAGAGTGGGCAGTCTTTTCTAGTCCCTGATGTTAGTGGGATTGCTTCAAGTTTCTCTCCATTTAGTTTGATGTTGGCTACTGGTTTGCTGTATATTGTTTTCATTGGTTTAAATATGGGCCCTGAATTCCTTCTTTCCAAGACTTTTATCATGAAGGGATGTTGGATTTTGTGAAATGCTTTCTCAGCATCTAATGAGATGATCATATGGTTTTTTCTTTGAATTTGCTTATATAGTGAATTACATTGATGGATTTCTGTATATTGAACCATCCCAGCATCCCTGGCATGAAGCCTACTTGATAATAATGGATGATGGTTTTGATGTGTTCTTGGATTCGGTTTTCAAGAATTTTATTGAGAATTTTTGAAATTGATATTCATATGGGAAATTGGTCTGAAGTTTTCTTTCTTTGTTAAGTCTTTGTGTGGTTTAGGTATAAGAGTAATTGTGGCTTCATAGAATGAATTGGGTAGAGTAACTTCTGTTTCTATTTTGTGGAATGGTTTGAGGAGTATTGGTATTAGGTCTTCTTCGAAGGTCTGATAAAACTCTGCACTAAATATATCTCTGGTCCAGGGCTTTTTTTGGTTGGGAGACTATTAATGACTATTTCTATTTCATTAGCAGGTATGGGACTGTTTAGATCATTGATCTGATCTTGATTTAACTTTGGTACCTGGTATCTGTCTAGAAAATCATCAATTTCATCCAGGTTTTCCAGTTTTGTTGAGTATAGGCTTTTGTAGTAGGATCTCATGATTTTTTGGATTTCCTCAGTGTCTGTTGTTACATCTCCCTTTTCATTTCTGATCTTGTTAATTAGGATACTCTCTCTGTGCCCTCTAGTTAGTCTGGCTAAGGGTTTATCTATTTTGTTGATTTTCTCAAAGAACCAGCTCCTGGTTTGGTTGATTCTTTGTATAGTTCTTTTTGCTTCTATTTAGTTGCTTTCAGCCCTGAGTTTGATTATTTCCTGCCTTTGACTCCTCTTGGGTGAATTTGCTTCTTTTTGTTCTAGAGCTTTTAGATGTACTGTCAAATTGCTGGTGTCTGCTCTCTCCCGTTTCTTTTTGGAGGCACTTAAAGCTATGAGTTTTCCTCTTAGGACTGCTTTCATTATGTCCCATAAGTTTGGCTATGTTGTGGCTTCATTTTCATTAAACTCTAGAAAGTCTTTAATTTCTTTCTTTATTTCTTCCTTGACCAAGTTATCATTGAGTATAGTGTTGTTAAGCTTTCACATGTATATGGGCTTTCTATTGTTTATGTTGTTATTGAGGAGCAGCCTTAGTCCATGGTTATCTGATAGGATGCAAGGAATTATTTCAATCTTCTTGTATCTGTTGAGGCCTGATTTGTGACCAATTATATGGTCAATTTTGGAGAAAGTACCATGAGGTGCTGAGAAGAAGGTATATCCTTTTGTTTTAGGATAAAAAGTTCTATAGATATCTGTTAAATCCATCTGTTTCATAACTTCTGTAAGTCTCACCATGTCTTTGTTTAGTTTCTTTTTCCATGATCTGTCCATTGCAGAGAGTGGGGTGCTGAAATCTCCCACTATCATTGTGTGTGATGAAATGTGTGCTTTGAGCTTAAGTAAAGTTTCTTTTATGAATGTAGATGCCCTTGCATTTGGAGCATAGAGGTTCAGAATTGAGAGTTTATCTTGGTAGATCATACCTTTGATGAATATGAAGTATCCCTCCTTATCTTTTTTGATCACTTTAGGGTGAAAGTCTATTTTATTCGATATTAGAATGGCTACTTCAGCTTTTTTCTTGGGACCATTGGCTTGGAAAATTGTTTTCCTGCCTTTTAGTCTGAGGTAGTGTCTGTCTTCGTCTCTGAGGTGGGTCCTGTATGCAACAAAATGTTGGGTCCTGTTTACGTACCCAGTCTGATAGTCTATGTCTTTTTATTGGAGAATTGAGTCCATTGATTTTAATAGATATTAAGGAAAAGTAAATGTTGCTTCCTGTTATTTTTGTTGTTAGAGTTGGAATTCTGTTCATGTGGCTATCTACTTTTAGTTTTGTTGGAAGATTACTTTCTTGCTTTTTCTAGAATGTAGTTTCCCTCCTTGTGTTGGAGTTTTCCATTTATTATTCTTTGAAAGGCTGGATTTGTGGAAATATATTGTGTAACTTTGGTTTTGTCATGGAATACTTGGTTTCTCCATCTATGGTAATTCAGAATTTTGTTGGGTATAGCAGCCTGGGCTGGCGTTTGTGTTCTCTTAGGGTCTGCATGACGTGAAGCCAGGATCTTCTGGTTTCTATAGTCTTCGGTGAGAAGTCTGGTGTTATTCTGATAGGCCTGCCTTTATATGTTACTTGACCTTTTTCCCTCATTGCTTTTAATATTTTTTCTTTGTTTTGTGCATTTGGTGTTTTGACTATTATATCGCAGGAGGAATTTCTTTTCTGGTCCAGTCTATTTGGAATTCTATAGGCTTCTTGTATGTTCATGGGCATCTCTTTCTTTAGCTTAGGGAAGTTTTCTTCTATAATTTTGTTGAAGATATTTACTAGTCCTTTAAGTTGAAGGTCTTCACTCTCTTCTATACCTATTATCCTTAGGTTTGGTCTTCTCATTTTGTCCTGGATTTCCTGGATGTTTTGGGTTAGGAACTTTCTGCTGTTTGTGCTTTCTTTGACTGTTCTGTCAATGTTTTCTATGGTATCTTCTGCCCCTGAGATTCTCTCTTCTATCTATTATATTCTGTTGGTGATGCTTGCATCTATGATTTCTGACTTCTTTCCTAGGATTTCTATCTCCAGAATTGTCTCTCTCTGTGATTTCTTAATTGTTTCAACTTCCATTTTTAGGTTCTGGATGGTTTTGCTCAATTCCTTCACCTATTTGGTTATGCCTTTATGTAATTCTTTAAAGGATTTTTGTGTTTCTTCTTTAAGGGATTCTATTTGTTTGCTCATGTTCTCCTGTAATTCTTTAAGAGATTTTTGTGTTTCCTCTTTAAGGGCTTGAACCTGTTTACCTGTATTCTCCTGTATTTCTTTAAGTGAGTTATTCATGTTCTTTTTTTTTTAATTAACTTTTTATATATATTTTTATTAGATATTTTCTTTATTTACATGTAAATTTTCCCTTTCCCAGGTTCCCCTCCAAAAAACAAACAAACAAACAAACAAAAACAACAAGAACAAGCCCCTTTTGCCTCCCCCCACCCCATGCCTCTCCCACTTATTGGCCCTGGCATTCCCCTACACTGGGGCACAAAACCTTCACAAGGCCGAGGTCCTTTCCTCCTATTGATGATCAAATTTGCAATCCTCTACTACACACATGCTGCCAGAACATTCAGTCCCACCATGTATAGTCCTTGATTGGTGGTTGGGTCCCTGGGAGCTCTGAGGGTACTAGTT
Source organism: Montemys delectorum (assembly GCA_019843815.1). NCBI lineage: Eukaryota > Metazoa > Chordata > Mammalia > Rodentia > Muridae > Montemys > Montemys delectorum. The sequence continues at coordinate 8,938 of JADRCD010237559.1, read as the reverse complement.
AGTAATTGTTGTTCATCCTAAGGGGCTGCAAACCCTTCAGATCCATAGAACCTTTCTCTAACTCCTTCATTGGGGACAGTGTACTCAGTTCAATGAATGGTTGTGAGCCTCTACATCTGTATTAGTCAGGTATTGTCAGAGCCTCTTAGGAGATAGCTATATGCTTGTCCTTCCTTCAGTCTCTGCTCCATAGTTAATCTCTGCCACTCCTTCTGTGGGTGTTTGATTCCCCTTTTTAAGAAGGAATGAAATGTCTACCTTTTGGTCTTCCTTCTTCTTAAGTTTCTTGTGGTTTGTGGTCGTATTTCAAACTTCTGGGCTAATAACCACTTATCAGAGAATACATACCATGTGTGATCTTTTGTGATTGGGTTACCTCACTCAGGATGATACTCTCCAGATCCATCCATTTCCCTAAGAATTTCATAAATTCATTGTTTTTAATAGCGGAGTAGTACTCCATTGTGTAGATGTACCACACTTTCTGTATCCATTCCTCTGTTGAGGGACATCTGGGCTGTTTCCAGTTTCTGGCTATTATAAATAAGTCATGTTCTTATTAAATTCCTCTATCACCACCCTGAGATACGATTTTAGATCCAAATTCTGCTTTTCTGGTGTTTTGGGATATCCAGGACTTACTGTGGAGGGAGTACTAGGTTCTGATGAAGCCAAGTAGTCTTGGTTTCTGCTGGTAAGATTCTTGTGTTTGCCTTTTTCCATCTGTTGATCTCTGGTGTTAGATGTTCTTGCTGTCTCTGGCTGGAGCTTGTTCCTCCTGTAGGACTGTAAGCCTGTGACAGCACTTCTGGGAGATCAGCTCTCCTCTTGTAGAACCTCTGTGCAGTGGGCTGTGGATCAGTCATCCCTTGTGAGTCCTGGGGTCAGAGAACACCCTGGAGATAGGCTTTCTGCTTTCAGGAAAGGTGCAGAGAGGGCTGTGGATCTGTTGTCCCTCCTAGGTGTAGACGGAGGTAGAAAGGATCCTGTCCCAGTTTCCCTGCCACTTCTGAGGCCTGTGCCTCCCAGCTAGTCCTACCTTAGAAAGTCAATACTGTTTTTTCTCCAGTGTGTTCTGGTATGTGCATGTGCACACACATCAATTTTAAAAAAACACTACCGCTTTAAGCTTTAAAGTGGAAATTACAAACGAATATGCTATATCTACACAACACTAGGTTGTAAGCGCCTTTTCTTCTGCACTTGGCACTCTTGAGCCATGAGCTTTTGTTCTGGCAGTGATGCCTCAAAGTAGCTGAGCTTACTCTACATCTTAGGTTAGGAAAATAAGTCTCAAAAATAAATTCTGAAAAATTATTAATCCTGAATGAGTGTGGAGACTCAAAGGTGCATCTCTTTGGGTAGCTGCCTCTGGCTTACGTTTCTGAGAGGGAAGGCGTATCTCTGACATCAGAGACTACATCTCCTCTGATTTGAGGTGAGCAGGGAACAAGCCTCTGGGAGATTGATTGCCAATGTTCCAACCTCTTCTCTGCCTAAAGGAGCACGAGAAAAAATATTCATAAAACACCATTTCAAGTCCTTCTCTGAAACACTGAAAGTATTTCTGACATGCAGAAAATACTCTGTTACTTACATTACCCGTGTTTGGGAAATTCATACAATGCCTCAGTAAAAGGAGCTACAGGAAGAGGAAATCTCTCCTTAGAAGGTTTAGGTTTCATGCAATTCTTTCCAGATCCACCATGTGGTATTGTTGTGCAATTAAAATAACTGCTTCCCTTAGCAATCTGGCCTTAACCAGTTCTGATCTAAAGAGAATCTTTTCTGACCCATTTTGTGTTGATTCCATAGTTCTTGCTCACCTACCTCCATCCCCCAGTGGGTCCTTTTCTGCGTCTGAAATTTCTCCAAAGGCTGAGAGAAATGGCTGGCCAAATACATTTGTTTAGAAAAGCCAGTAAGGTACATTTTCCTGTGATTCATGGAAGAGGGTTAATTTTGGATTTGTTGGCTAGCTACCTTCAATCACTGACTACTACATGTGAGAGAAAGGTTGAGTCATAGGCACCCTTCAGGAGAGACATGATGTCCTGCATGTGGGTATTACCCAAGCAGTTCTTTGATGCTCCCCAGCTCTTCAATATGAGAGCCACATAAAAGCACATAAAAAATTAAGTCTCACTTCGCAACTTCCTAAGAAAGAACTATGGTGATGAAGGCCACTTGCCAGAGAAGGAGCACTCAGAGTATTGGAGTTTGCATTGAAGTTCTGGAATCTTCTCTCGTACCTCTGGAAAGCCCTTAGATATCTATTTCAGTTATGCGTTAAACATTTGCCTTCATCGTAATCCAAAGGGATTATTAAGCTTCTATTGATTTTTTTTTTTTTACTCTTTTACACTTGCATCTGGACATCCTATATAACAGTCCTCAGATACCGTCTACAACTGAGGCTACCACTCAAATCAAATATAAAGGCATACATTGGACAAATAGTAATAATCCTGAACATTTTTCCATTTAGGCATTTTCAGAGTACTCTTTCCTATGTTATCTGAGTCATGCTCACGGTTCTGAAAGGTGCGTGTGATAGGGTAAGACAGCGCAGAGGTCCCTCCATCTTGTATTCTTACTGAACCCATTTCAGGTTTGACTAGAATTTGATCTTGATGAATAATCTCATAGGATATTACCAACCTCTATTCTAAAAACCCAAGGTCAAGATGCCCTAGGTACCTTATACTCCTTGATTGTGTGAAGTCTCCTTCCCCACAGAGCCACCCAGCAAGTTGTCCGGAAGCGATTTCTTCTCTGGACACTGTGATACACCTAGCATCCAAATACCCAAGTGAAGTCCCAGCTGACTGAAATGGAGACTTTTAATTGCCTATAAAATGTATCTGAATGGTCATGTCTTGTGAGATCCCTTTAACATACGTATTAGAAACGACGAATCCAGCCAAGTGTTGGTAAGGTAAAATGGTTTTCCTTCTTTTGCAAGATGGGGGTTTGAGCCTCAATGTCCTCAGTTTCTACTGTATCTCAGCTGAGCTGAGTGTGAAAATGTCACAACTGAATACATGCCCAGTAAATGCAGTTTGGATGAATGGCCGAGGTAGAATAGGACATGAAGGGAAGAAATGGCTTCCATGGAGTGAGTGAAGTTTCCATGATTAGCACATGGCACTTGCTTTGAACTCTCCTTAGGTAGAATTCTTCTAAAACAGCTTAGCATGCTGCCAGAAAGTTGATTCCATGGCTTAAAATAAAAGCACCTCTCATCAGCTAATGTTTGTCATGGTGTCTTTCACTTGAAAATGTGCTTCACACATGTGAATGCTTAATAAATGCTAGTTGATAATGACAATGAGGACCAATGAATTGAAATCGCCTTTGGCATTGAAGTTGTCTGCTTTCCCATGAGTAGCACATGATGAAGAATTCTGTGTCCCATTAGCAGCTTTCTGAGCACTCGGGTCCATGAAAGTAACTCTTTGAACCCACAGTGAAGGGGGTCCAAGGATTGATAGCACAAGGCCATGCACACACAATGTCAATCAATCCAATGAAAACTGAAAAATTCAGTCAATCATCTGGGGGGTTTATCCGCATGACACCAAACATCTGGATGACAGAGTGTTTGCAGTTCTCACTAGAGTGGTATCCTGTAGAGTCATACACCTACTATTTAAGATCAGCAGTATTGCAAGGTCCACTTTTACATAACATGCTGCAAAAAGGAACACAAGAGCATAATTGATGTATTTCTTCTCTAGGCATCATGTTATAAAAAGGAAGTACATGTGAATAGTCATTCTTTTCATACACGAGAACAAGTGTATATAAAGAACCCACAGCCTAGTGGTAAAGCCAAGCAGGTTATGATGGAAGTCCAAACAGGAAGAGAAAGGAAATCAATGCAAAGATGAACTCTGAGAGTTTGCAAAGCTTCAAAAAGCGGGTGGCATTTGATCAAGTACTTAAATGGAATAAGAGTAGATGTTCTCTGTGGGAAAGGAAGCCAGTGGTGTGATTTATATAAAGACAAAAAGATGCTCAGTGGCATTCTGAAAGTAAAAAGAGTAATTGAATGGGAACAAAGCGCAAGTACACTGGCATTATCTGTCTGTGGCCTCCTGTGTTAGAAGGCCAGATTTCTCACTCTTTTAGCTGCATACCCTCCAAGAAACAAAAACATCATAGGTAAAAATGACAGCCTGTCCCAGAACCTGCCCCTGCCTTTGCAAACCACAGCCTGATTTCCTGGGATCCAGCATTTCCTTCTCATGTTGTCCTACTTGAGTACCTGTAGAGACCATTCCCCAAAGTCTCTGCTCCCAAACGAATGTATCACTGCTGATGTGCATAGCCCTATACCAAGTGGCAGCTCTTTGTGGGCTATAAGGATAGGTGCATCCAGAGGCCCTAACTGCAGACTGAAGGAGAGAGAGGAGGCAAGCAGATGATAGGGCAGGTATTAGGAGCCAGACATCCACACCCCACTCCTAGAACCCACAATTTCTAAACTGGAATCTAGCCTTGCAGGTTGTTCTAAAGATAGGATAATCAACACAGAGTGATATGGTGTATTTACTTCACGGTTAGTAACCATGTTGTATAGCATATCAGTATTTAAGTGAGAGTAAGTGGGTCTCCATTAGTACTCTTGGTGGGATTCTGTCAATGTTAGGGTTAGTTCTATATTTGGGGAGATGGTTCAGAAGTCAAGTGGGAGAGATTGGAATGAGATGCTGGGGAATCTCACATGACTTGGCAGATACATTCCCAAAATAGATACATGAGCTGTTTGATGGCTCAAGTTCTTCCTTTTCCCATGTTCCCCAGCTGTTCCTGCCCTCAGAGAGATCTTCCTTTTCCAAACTATTATTCCAATTATAACCCACAGTATGAAATCAGACCCTTATGTGTGGACTATATCTAGTTATAGTGATTTTATCCCCCAATCCAATAAGCTCTAATATGAGCTACCAAATATCCAGAACTTTTGCTTTTGTTTGTTTTATCTTCCGTGATTGTCTTGAACAGTGTCTAGGCAGAAGCTTCCCCAACAGCTTTTTAATGATTCATTTTAAAGGGGTTCTTGAAATCAAGAATTCTTCAGTGTCACCACTGAACTATCCTAGCTGCCAGCCTTTCATATTGCTGTACCCCCTCAGGACTGGCTATATAGTTTGCAAACCCTGATGAAAACTGAAAATGTGGAACCACTTGTTTAAAACATATTCAGATTTTCAAGAAGGTGCCAGCTGAGCATTGAAGGAAGCCTGAGGCCCTCTGAGCATGGGGCTGCGTGTCGCTGCACAGGTCTGCTTGCTTACTCATCCAGACAAGACAGACAAGAGGCTTTCCCTCCAGGCTTAGTTAGTGAATTTGGTGCAGTGGGCCTTTTTACAATTTCCAAAAGTGTATCCAGCAGTAAATGATGCTAGGTGGCATGCAGATGGACATTTGTTTAGTGTCATACTCATGTACCAATGTGTTATGATATGTGTAATAGTTATGTAAATGTGCCTTAGGGAAATATAATTTGCACATCAATCAATAATTCCATGTTTATTATTGTTTGGGGCAAGGCTAAGTAACAAAATAGGCCAAATTAAAGAAAATATTAAGTAAATAAGAGTCCAGGTGGTTGGCAGATGTTTGCACAAATTACAAGATGGTACTTAAATGACTGAGGTTTGGAAACACTGGGAATATTGGATGTCTTGATGACCTTGACTATTTGGTGGATCCCCAGGTACACCTGACCTCTGATTTTCTATTCTATCTGATCTTTCCATGTTTTTCTCCATTTAGTAAGTAGGGTTTTGATTTGAATGAAGAAAGGCACAGTTTAAACCAGACATAAAAAGTATCTTAGGTCTAAAACTTCACCCTCTCTCCATAGCATACACTCCTGGTCCTGTTCTATAGACTAGAGAGACCCATTAGCCCAGGCAGACTGCTTATAGTTACACATGAAGCTGTTCCCACGCAGCCTTGATGGACTTCAATATTCTGTGTGCTGTTTACTGTTGCAGTTATTTAACATTGCTTGTTTGACAAATAATTTTTACCAATTTTCCCCCAATTACTAGTCTCAAAATTACACACAGGCACACAAAATTTAGTTAATATTACATATGATTATTCTTTGCATTGGTATAGTGAATTTATTAAGAATGCATTGAATGGTGGAAGTAGTATAAAGATTATCCTTAATTTGATTTTATCTGTGGTTTTATTGAACATTAGTATCTTCCACTTTGTAAGAGTCTCAGAAGCCGGGGTGGCCTACTTTAACTCCCCTGATTTCTAAGTTCAAAATAATTTCATCCTTCTTTGCTTGTGCACTGAACATCAGGGTCTAGGTGTTATATTCTAGAATGATGTTTCTCCCTAAATCCACCCAGGACTAACTAGTGTTGCTTCAAATCAAAAGATGTTAATCTTAGGAATTTAGAGAACAAGACATCAGAACTTCTGGGAACTTTAGGGATTATGTCTTAGGTTATTCTTAATGTACTTCTGACCTTCTGTGTACTCTTGGCTCATTATTATAGATGTCTAAATGGTGTAAGTGCTATAAAATATTTGTTTAATAAATTCATCAATAATAATGTAAATAGTAAATATGGTTTGATATTATTAAAAAAAAAACTATAGCTTTTAACTAATGTACAAACACTAGGAAACACCAGCGAACATTATTTAGTACACTGAAAGACTCTGATAGTCATATCATCTAACATGAATAGCAACACAACAGATAATCACATGCGGGTGTGAACAACTTAAGGATCAATTTTGCTTCCAAACTCTATTATTTTTTGAGACACTTACCCAAAGACCATGACACAGTGTCTGATTAAGCGTAGTAGGATTTAATTTACTTAGAAGAATGACTCAGTAGGAGTTGCACACGGGGCCATGGACACACATCAGGACCATGGGAGCAGCCATGGGGGAGGGCTGGCATCAAGATCTGTTCTCACTGTACATTCTTCTTTCTCACCCTCCTGCCCAGGTAGCTCAGTGCCAGTGTCAAACTCTTCTACAGAATCATTTCCTGAGAATCCCCTAACGGAACAACCTCTCTTTATTAAGTTTAATTTTCTCAGGAGATTTTGCTTGGGATTCAGGATTAGAAAAATAAATCAGATTTTTTTTTTTTAAAATGTTGAAAAGAAAAACCCATGGGGATACATTATCTAAAACAGACAGCACTGTGGGCTCGTGGGCATTTGGGTGGAACAGTTAGGTCAAAGTATTTGCGTTCCAAGGAAGAGGAAGGCAACGATGAAATAAGGTTTTGTAGAGCAGCCCCTTCTTTTAAACTAAAGAACACTTGAAAGCATATACTAGATAATGAGCACTTTACACTGAATTAAAATGCACTCGGACTCTAGAAGGAATTATTACTAGTTGTTAATTGGAAGTCGCACGTTTCAAGTGTCTGCCGCTGTCGCTGTCGGATTACTGCTGAGGAGAGGCCCTCATAAACAAGAAGGAAGCTGCCTAACGTGTCCTCACCGGACCAAACAGACATGTGTTTCTCATTTAAACATTTCATTGCCCCAACTGAAAGCAAATCAGCTGTGTCCATGGGATCTTAAGGGGAGAAGGTTGGGATTTATTCCTGGACAAGCCTGAGGAAAACATTACCCTAATGGATGAAATATGTCCGTTCTAAAGACTTTGAAAAGTGTTGAACTTGCCTTTCCTAACTTGAGCTCCCCTGCCTTGGAAAGAGTGAAAATTCAGAGAAGTCCATTGGCATCAGGCTAGCTCTGTCTTCCTGGGAGGAATGATAGGTAAACCTTGCTTTGATTTAGATAAACTTCAAAAGTAGTTACTGTCTCCAGGATTTACAAACTACTCCCCACCCACCTTCACCAGCGTGGTCGACCACTGCCACCCTTGGCTATAGAAGCCCCCTGCCTGTCTTCTCAGCTCAATTCAATGTTGTTTCCTTAAGAAAGCTTTCCCTGATTTCTCAATACTCAAGAAAGCCAGCAAGAACATTGGTTCAAGAAAGATTATTTGCCTTTCTCCATTGAAAATAATGGTCTCCTTAGGTCTGTGAGCCTATGTGGAGGAATTCTGGCTTCGTTTTTATGGTTTTTAACCCTGACAGAGCACAGGAAATAGGAAAATAGATTTATTTTCCTTGGCAACATTGGAGGATGCTTGGTTTAGCAATCTGAAAGTTTTTAAGAGTTCAAGCTGGGCAGCCCAACATGAAGCCACTGTAAGAGCTCTAGGTCAGATGTCCCAATATAATTAAGGAAAGTGTCACAGTTTTCTGCTTATTCTTGGTTCTGTGTGATAGAGGGCTGCCCAACAAGCAGGATACTTGACTTCTCCTCTTCTCTTTTCTTTTCTTCTCTTATTCTGCTTTTTTCCCAAGTTTCATTTTTTTTTCTTCCAAGAAAAGGCTTAAAATTTTAAAGAAACTTGAGAATTGCAAAGTCCACAAGTGTACTCACAGGACAGCACTGTTAGGAATGCCAAAAACTGGTGACCTGCTCATGCTGGTGCAATGTCTCCCTAGCTTTGAGACGAAGAAAGACTAGTATAAGAGGGAGATCAGGAATCTATCTCCATACAGGTTTTGGATTTAAATTCAGAATGAAATGTAGATATCGTCATTTTGTCTCTTAGATTTGTGAGAGTTCGTCCGCCTGGACAGGAGTCAATACATACTTCATGTCTTAGGCTTTGCCCTACCAACAATCAGACTTGTATCTATCAGTAGAGCACACTTTAATAGAATAACTTGAGAGGTTAATCTGTGGTTTTATCTTCTAGCTTTCATATTTCATAGTATGAGGTAGGTCTATCTTTTAAGTTTTTAATCTTTTGAGCAACTTTAGCTTTCTCATAACCATCACTTTGGGATGGAGCATGAAACCTTATTTGACAAGGTAATTCACATTGATATGAAATATAAGCATATTGTATTATATTG
>JADRCD010237558.1:34452-57744 GCA_019843815.1 Montemys delectorum | reverse complement strand
TGTTGGATGGGGGAGAGAAGTACTATGAGCCTGATGAGGATTAAAACTGCCATCCTAAGGCATGAATTTGTGATATTGACTGACCAGCTACTCATCTTGGCTTATTACACAGCCCATACAGACTTTCATTTCCTAACATTGTTCTCTCTATTTTATATAGGTACACAACAAAACATTTGAATGATGAGACTACCTCCAAGCAAATTAGGTCCATGTTGCAGTAAGAGCTGTGGAGCAAGCCCCTGCTGCAGATGGAGCACACAGTGTTCTTCAGTGACCGAGAATGCACAGTCTTAGTGAATGCCATTAAATCTCCCTATTCTTGCTTTGGTTTCTTTCCTCTGTTCCTCTTCCCACTTTTTTAATCATGTTCTTGTTCTTAAGACTTCTTTTCTGTGCCAAAATCAGTAAAGTTATACTTTGAAAGGGATTTTGTCCTTTCAAAACAGGCCATCTAAGGCAGCTAATTACGCATTGCATTGAGGTCTCTACTGAGAAAAGTTCTGTGACTTGAACTAAATATTTTTAAATGTGGATTTTTTTTGAAAACTAATATTTAATATTGCTTCTCCTGCATGGCAAAACTGCCTATTCTGCTATTTAAAACCCTCATAAATTTATTTTCTACTGCCGCTTTTTCATGTGCAGCCAAAATGGAAATGTTTAAATTAACTGTGTTGTACAAATGGTACCCAACACAAACTTTTTTTAAATTAGTAAGACTTTTGTTTAAAGTTTTAAGTTTGCAGTTTGACTTTTTTTTGTAAGGTTGTATGTTGTGTGTTTAACCTTTATTAACTAACGTTAAAAACTGTGATGTGTGCGTAGAATATTACGTATGCATGTTCATGTTAAAGAATGGCTGTTGGTAAAATAAAAATCAGCTTTCCTTTTTCTAAGTGTGGCTTGGTTTACTGAGGTTTCTGGAAGTTTTCCCTGTATATATTTCTGTGGAATGCATATACACATTACATAATTTTTCTTTCTCTTAGGCAATATCTTTTTCAGTTGTTTAGCTTTACCTCTGTCTATGTACATAAGTTAAACTGCTTTTAAAACTGTTGTGTATAAGATGACCAGTGATTATGTCATTAACTTGACATCTGTTCTGATTTAATCTGTGTGAGTGTAGTCATAGAAGGAAAACCATACTTTCTCAGCTCTCAATTTCAGGAGTAAAAGGGCGGCAACAGGAAGCACAGGGTGTCTCAAAGGCAAGAGGAGCCCTTGACATTGGAGGACAGTGACCAATAAGAGTACTTCCAGAGGGAATAAATGAAAGACTCTGATTTCACTAGTGGTAGGAAGTGACATGTGTTACAATTTAAAATCATAAAGCCCAAGGCAAAGAAATTTGTCTTGGTTGAAAGAAGCTGCTTGAAAGCTGTCTAATATGGTTTAATGACAAGGTGATCTGAGGTATGTTACAATTAAAGTGGTTAACCATGGAAGATGATCACCAGCTGCCCTCTGGACCTTCTCCATCAAAGCGCCAGATTGTGATACACACAGCACTTGATGATAAAGTTCCTGTTGACTTCTCTGGCCTCCTGCTTACTCATGTCCCATTTCATACCCTGGGCTCCAGCCAAGCTTAACTACTTGCTGTTTACAGATTGTTCCGTGTGGTGTTGCTTCGTAACTGATCTGGCTACAACCTGAACCTGGTCTTCCTTCTCTCCTTCATGTTTGTCTGACCAACACCAGCTTTCATCTTTCAAAACTCAGCTTCTTTTACTTCCTCCAAAAACCATTTAGATGACATTGGTCATGTCTTCTAAGAGTCTTCTAACAGTATTATAATGGGTTTAATAGTGTACTCCACAAAAGGTAGTGTCTGGAACCTGTATGTACATATGGCCTCATTTTGAAGAAGGGCGTTTTCGGGTGAATGTAAGGACCTATGATGATGGCATCGTCCTGGATTAGAGTGGGCCCTAACCCCACTGACAAGTCCTTTTAAGAGAAAAGAAGGGGAAACAGACACGGTGGAGGTCCTAGGAGGATAGAGGCAAAGGTAAACATCATATCTTGAAATTTCCTGGACCACAGAAGCTAGAAGAGGGTCATGGAACACTTTCCATCAAAGTCTCTAGAAGGAACCAACCCTGTTGCTGTTTTTATTTCAGACTTCTATTATGATGAAAAAATAAGTTTCTATTCTCAGCCACCTAATTTGTGGTAATTTATAACAGTCAACCTAAGCATTGAATACAACTATCTCAAAAACAGCTTGATACATCACTACGCTTTTATATCTTCTCTGATACTCATGAAAAGTTACAATGTCTAGATACTGCAGAGACTGAGAACTTGAGAAGAACCATGTCATATTCCTTCAGTGTCCCAAGCAAGGATCTTGCATAGTACCTAAATACGGAGGGCTGCCAAGTGAATAATTGAGTAGAGTGAGTGAGTACTAATAAATGAAGTAGATGTAGTAATCCTGCTGTGGCCTTTCAGGTAACATGGTTCACACTCTGCATGTTGAAGTGGGCAAGAAAATCTTTTAACTCTAGCCTAGGGGTCAGTAGCCCATTCGGTGGGCTAGTTCACCTCCCTCTGTACCTACACAACCTGTGAATTAAGGATGATTTTTAAAACGTTGGGGGAATAAAGGATAACATGTTTTTCTAAAAGTTGAAAAATATTTTGTAGCATGAGAAAAGTATATGAAATTCAAACTCCAGTGTTCATAAATAAAATTTTATTGAACATAGCCTCATTTGTATATATATTATTTATGGCTATTTGTTCATTATAGCATCATTGAATCAAATTGTGACAATGATCATATGGCCATCAGAGGCTAAAATATGTTCTGGCATATTGCTGCAGGGACGGAGGAGCTGCTGCTTCTGGGGAATGGGCTCAGCCTCAGATCTGGTATTTTCTACATGTTCTGTGTGTGTGTATGGTTTTTTGTTTGTTTTGTTTATTTCCCCTCTGTTTATGAAACTGCCTTCAGAGTGAATGATTCTGTGGCTGGGCACAGCACAAGCCTCAGCAAAGGGTCTGCTTGCCCACTGGACAGAAGTTGATCCTGCTCTGCTAGGGGCAGATATTACTCCAAAGCTTACCTCCCTTTTGCCTCTATGGCTTTCTTAAAGGATGTTTCTGTCAGCATATATCCCAGCCTATTTCTGGACCATGTGCTCCTGGTTCAAAACAGTAGGGTAAGCTATCATATCTTCTACCAACGCACATTCGTGATTATCTTCATCCTTTCCTCTAGTCCCTGCCATGGATGCATGGTGCTTTCAACTTAACATTTGTTCACTTCACAAAGATTTAGATTAGCTGTTTGGGCCACCAAGATGACTGCAAGTATTTTAGGCTTATGACGATAATTGCATCTGTGTGCTCAAATCTTAAGTTTCTGAATTGAAGTACTTTTTCAGGTTTGAAATGTCATTCCGGTTCTATTTGAGATTTCAGTAATTGGCATGCAAGGAATTCTTAAATAGCCCCTCAACTGGGTATGTAAGCACAGACGACAGTGGAAAGGCCTGTGGATTCAGAAACCTGAGACTCAAGAGCCCTGCACAGGAATAATTGGCTGATCTCAAAAGGATGTCTCAAAAGTCCTGTAAGCAAGATAGTACCATGATGAGGGTACAAGGTTTGTTCAGTGAGCCTGTGTGCATTCAGCTTCCTCCTTTAATGTGGTGTGACTTTGGTTAAATGTCTTGTCCCAAAACAGCAAACAGTATTTCTTTAGAGTGGCCACAAGAGGTCATCTAGTCAAAGCTTGGGATGTTTGCAGGCCAGGGGTGCTCAGTGTTATTTTGACCATCATAGTTTTACCATTACCTTGTGGTATCCTGTCTAGTAGCGTAGGTTTTTTATTCTAGAGTGCACTACTGGTTCTCACTACTTAGTGAAGGAACTAGACCTATACAATCTGAAAGAACTTATACTAGAACCTATAATTGATGAAGAAAAAATATTCTGTATCATAGCAGTTTTCGGAATGGCAGGCAGTTAGCTATTGGGACTAAAACGACTTTTTAAGATTTTTTTAATTATGTGTATATGTATGTTTCTTTGTGCATATACGTACATGAGTGTTGGTGCTTTGGAAAGTCAAAAGAAGGCATTGCGTCCTCTAGAACTGGCCTTACATGTAGTTAGGAGCTGCCCAGCATGGGTCCTCTGCAAAAACAGTATGTGCTCTTTTTTTTTTTTTTTCAATATGTGCTTTTAATTAGGGACCTATCTCACCAGATCTCTAAAACACAATTTTAAAAAATTTAACATTTCACAATATTTGTGAGGTGGAACCCACGATCTTTTGCATGCTAGGCAAGTACTCTACCACTGAGCTACTTGCCCAGTTCCTGCAGCCCTATAAGTGGCAAGCTCCAGGTAGTGAGCTGTTGCTTAACAAACCATCTTTAGATGAGTAAGGTGTACCCTGCCATAGCCACAGCCTGTGTCCTAGGATGACAAAGATGATGAGTTTACTGGGTGTAAAAGGAGGACACTTTCTGAGAAGTCCTAAAGGCGTGTCTATAGTGTAGAAAAAAATAGTACAGCTTTTGTAAATCAAGTGGGCCTGTGTTGCCTGTGTATCCCTAGAGCCATTTTAATGCCACTGACGCTGTCATCTCTTTGACTATTAAGTAGTGTGGTGTTCATGACCATCTCGAGGGTTGGTGCTGCTTTGTGCTACTACAGACTTAGTACTTCTGTTACAGAACCTCGAGGCACACAGCGTACCAAGGTACAGGTGTTTACACCTGAAAGTTGAGGCTCTAAAGAAGTAGTGAGTCTACTTGCTTGGCATGTTTGTCATTTTAAGGTATGCAGGTCTTTTCCTGTCTGATGGCTCAACTCTTTTTAAAAAGGATTTTATGTGTATAAATGTTTTGCCTGCATTGAGTATACCACATGCATTGATACCCGAGCCAGATGAGGGCATCAGATTCCTTGAAATTGGCATTACAGATGGTTGTGAGTGGGTGCTGAGAACTGAACCCAAGACCTCTGCTATAAAGGATAGTGAGGCTTTAAATATGCAGTTTCTAATCTTGTGAGATAATGGCACCCTGTAATCCATTCCTGCTAGGGAAGCAGAGCTGTTTGATGGGTTTGCTTGATAGGTTCTGGGGCTGTTCATCTCCTAGAATGCTGTTTCTTCCTGTTACCATCTTCTGGCATCTCTAATCCAACACAGTTAAGGAAGTGATCATGTGAGTCTGCTCAATCCCTGCTTTTCTGGGTGGTCAGTTTCTCCATTCCTAAGAATTGGTCTGGTACTGCTATATTCCCAGTGCTTTGACATTAGCACACTAGGGTATATGGTACCATGGAAGATGCTAAAAGCTGTGGGAAAGCTCCAGAGAATTGAAAAGGCAGTTTGCAACTTAGGGCTCATTAAAAAGTTATCTTGTGAGCCAAGACAGGAAGAAGAGATGGCAGCCCTCTGTGGAGAAGGAACCTGGGGAAGGCAGCCAGTAGCTGAGAACAAGAGGCCAGTAGGTCTGAAACTGAGGGGAAGAAGAGAGGTACAGCCAAGAGGATGGGAGCAGAACAGAGGGCCTTTGAGGCCATTTAAAACAGTCTGTCCCTCTATCTAAGGGATGAGAGGAAAGAGATGATAGGATCTGTTTAAAAGGCTTCATTCCAGCTACCTCAAAAAGAGACAGGAAATAGAAGCACGGGCCAGTTGTGCAGTTGGTATCATTGAGGCAAAAACTGATGGTGAGTTTGTTGGTAATCTGTGTGAGAAACAACCAAGAATAGGATGTGATTTGAATGTGGGGGCAGTGAAGGCCAAAGTGGAGAATAAACTTGGCCTGAGTGTCTGGAAGGATGGGTGGAAATAGGGAATGGGTTGAAGAAGTTACTAGATTGAGCAGGGACAACCCACGGGTGCATGAGAGGGCCTGGGGAAAAAAGCAAGAGGTATGCAGAAAGACAGCTGAATAGCCCAAGTAGAGGATGAACCATATTACAAGTTCTAGTTCCCTTTCTATTCTGATCTGTGACTTCCCAGAGTTCCATCTTCCATCTCTGTAAAAGTCCCACACATACACATTGAGGGGCACCCTTGTTGGAGAATGTAGGTTTTACCAGAAACAATCTGTCACAGAAGAAACTTGTAGGGAGAAGCTGAGGCTGACTTAGGTACTGCACAATTAACCAGGAAGACTAGGGAGAGCCGGTCTGTCAGTGAAGGCTCCAACTTCCTATTTCTTCTTGACTTCTTTCCTGACTATCCCATGCGCTGACATTGTATAGTCATTGAGTGCAGTTGACTGGAACTTGAGCAGTTTGTCCTATTTGTCATGTTACAGGTGGGACAAAGGAGGTCAGTGCAGGAAGTGCAAGGCAGGACAGCTTGTCTAAAGTCCTGTTACCCTGAAGAGCTACTTCCCCGTTTGGCTTCACTCTCCTTGCACCATACAATAACGTCACTCTTGTAAGCATGTCACATATAATTTAGAAAGTTCTTGTGCCCAGGGAATTTAGAATGGTTGATATTACCTGAGTACAGAGAGGACTGTGCTGCCTAAGATACACAGCCAAACTGTTCTGCAGCCAGCCTGCACTGCTCAGAAAGAATACTTGTTCTGAATAGGTGTTTCTGATGTTTGGAACCAGTCTTAAGTGTGGTGTTGGACCTCTCCTGGTGGAACCCTGTCATCAGCTGTGACCACTAATGAGGGTCAGTGACATCTTAGGCTGCCAGGCATCAGATTAGATGAGACCTTAGAGACAGATCAGTGTTTCCTCTTCAGGCACTGTCCTAGAAAGCCCAGGGTTATGGTCAGCTAGTAGCTGCAGCCCTGTGAGGCACCCATAGAGTGCAGACAGCTGAGGCACTGCTGTAGGGTCCCAGGTGAGCTGGCAGTCAGACTTCTCCAGCTCCAGCCCACAGCCCTGCACCAGGCTTAGGATGATGACCACATCCTCACTCTTCAGAGCACAGAGTACTCCTGTGGGGAGGGGAGAGGTTGTTTCCTCCGTCTGATTACAGTTATGCTCCAAGATGCTTGCCACCTGCAAGAAACAACTCAGAAGGATGGCAGGGACCACCTAGGCCTTGAGTGGTGGCATCTACCTTCAAGTAGCAGCCAGGGGTCTCTGCCTCGTGTCTACAGCCAGCTGTGGTTTTGGGGTTTATGCTTATGCATCCTTGCCCTTGATCCTGGGGGTTGTGCGACCCCATTTCTACTCCTGTGGACATTGCCCTTGACTGCTGCTGGCTGCAGTGAAGCATCCTTAGCACTCCCCAGGGCCTTCTAGCCTTTACTGTTCTGCCAGGCTACCCACCACTCTTGCTGTCAACTTCCAAGAGTTGGCTCCACCAGAAAGATATGAGTTCATTCCAATACTGTCCATCCATGGATAAGTCAGTTGGATGGGACATCCTCTTACCCTTCATATTCTCAGGCTTGTCAGAGAACATGAGTGAAATGGATTTGTAAAGTATTTCAGGATGCAGGACAAAGCAGTCCCAGCAGAAGGCTGCTCAGAGCTGTAGGCTGCAAGGCCAGACCCAGAGCCTACTCCCTCTGAGTTGGGGCTGCACAAATGAGCTGTGGACAGGCTCTCGGGGAATGGTGATCAGATCTTTCTACAAAGCTGCTCCATCTGTTCCACATCTCTCCCTGCACCTCCCTGCACTCCAGCACTCCCTCCTTTGTGGCTCTCACCAGCTCCAGTTCCTCAGATAGGATTTGTCTCTTTATGGACTGGGCCAACAGGCAACGCTGGGGCTCACTCAGTGCTGTGAGACATAAGAAAGGGAGGTTACCAAGTAGAGGAGGTCCCAGGTACTCTGTTGTGTCCTTTGTGAACTCTGATGGAGGGCTGCACCTCAGGAGTCCTTTGTTAAGGATTAACTCTTGCTAGTTCTGGTATCTCTGGAGCTAAAGATTCCCTAAAGATTCTAAAAGGTAGAAACTACATCATCCTGGAACAGACTACCTAGAGCTGGCAACGAATGTCAGACACAAAGGGCTTTCACATGTACAAGCTCTTCCACTGATAGGAACCAGGGTCTGGGAAGATTGGATCAAGGCCGTTCATACTGTTAGTGCAGATCCAAGCATTACACCCTAGCAGCCCAAGCTTCAGCATGGGGTCCTCCCTCTTGTTCACCCTTCAGGATCTGCTTTTAGTTATGGACCCTCACTCGTACCTGCTAGGGCTCCAAGAATGAAGAGAACAGCCCTGCTTCTTAAGCACGACAAGTTGTCTTTAGAGTCTTTGAGAATCCTTAAGACACAGCCTCCAGGGCCCTCCAGCTGTACCAGCAGTTCTGTGTCCAGAGCCTGTTCCAGCTGCAGGGAAAGGGTATTAGAAAGAGGCCCCTGTTTGCACATTCGATGCCCCTGTCCATTCAAGGAGTTGCTCCTGCCTCTGGGAACCCAGGGGTGTGCAAAGAGCCTGGGTTTGGGCTTGAGCTTAGCTGAACCAGCTTCTTCCTAACTGGGTAGGCTAATGGGAGTCTGGACTTCAGGGTCTGATACAGTCCTTACAGAGCCCTGCCTTACATTCTTAGAGTATGTGTGTGTGAACACCTGAGTGAAGCTCTGTTCCTGCCCGCTTTGCCCTCACCCTGGCTACCTAGATCTAGGGTCTTTCCCAAGTCTAGTAAGCAGGTTCATCACCGTGTCCTCCAGCTCCTGGAGTGCCTGGTAGTCTTGTAGTAGCTCCTGGAGAGCACCCAGCAACGTGTCCCGTTGTTCCGAGGACAGTGTGACCAGGTCCTGCAACTGGCTAACTGCTTGGTCCCGAAAGTCGTGGAAGCTAGACTCCTCTTCTGATTCCTGACTGAAGGTTATACCTGTCGAGACCAGATGGGCAGCTACTTAATTTTGTGATAGTCACCTTCTTAGGAGTCCTTTCTGCTCCCAGCTTCCCCAAGAAATCCAGTGGCACAGAAGTGATCCTGTGCAGCTCCCTCACACACACACACACACAAAACCTGCCATATATACTTATCTCATTCCCTCCTCTGCACCTTGACCAGACATTTGCAGGATGTCTTGTCCACACCAGGCAATTACAGATCTCAGCCAGCCTTTCTACCTGTCACTTCACTGCCTCCCTATGTTCCCTTCCCCCTTTCACAGTGCTCCCACAGAAAGAACAAAGCCTGTCCTAACTTTCTCTTTCAGGGCTGTTACACTCCTATTTCTGGGACCCCTGGTTCTGAGGCTCCAGCTCTCATCCTCTAGGCTGGAGAGACAAGCATCATTCCTGTACTCAGGGGAGGGGACCGGGGCTTAGAACAATGATGAGTCTCCAATGGGCCATTCTCTTGGTAGTTCTGGCTCACTTCACCTTTTCAGGAGAGGCCTCCACAGTGGCCTAGGAACACCACATAGCATTTGGAGACCACAGAACCGTGCCAGGGGAGTCACCAATCTTGGTAGCCACTCACCTACCCCAGCGTTCCTGCAGAGCGTTCTTTCAGGGAAGTAAAGGACAGCTGCATGTGGCCGAGCAGGGACAACACAAACAAACCCAAAGAAGAAGTAGGACATCTGGTCAGAGAGCCTTCATCTGCCCTGCTGGCAAGCAGGGTTGGGACTCTGCAGGGTTACTCTACAGGGCGTCCTAAAGCAGCCCAAGCCTTGCTACAGAAAGTGCTACGGGGGCGCGGTCAGGGTGACAGGTGACAATGGTTGGCTCCTGAACTCATGCTTTTCCCTCCCATGGGGACAAAGAAGTGTTGTGTCCCCAGTTCCATGGGAACTGGAGGAGAGCTCAAGAACTACAGGGCCTGATGCAACTAATGTGTAAGAGTCAGACTCGGATCACAAACCTTCCCACTTTACAGGACAGGAGTTCCAACCCAAGCCTAAAAGGCTTGGCACTTCTATATCGCATAGTTTGAGATTCTTTGGATTTTAAGGCAATGGGGGAGGTGACAAGGCGAGTCGTTTTTCAAACACAATACCTATTTGTTCGGGTGGCAGGGCGGAATCCCACGGCTGGGAGGGGAGCTCTTTTGACCTAAGGAGTATCTTTATGGTGCTTGTCAGGAACTAGTGTGTGTTTTATGGCTGGCTATAGCTGCCTGTGACCTCTGATTACCTCCCTTTTGTGATCCAAATGTGGGACCCAAATCTTCCCAAGGATGTTTGGCTTTTGGGTTTCTCTTCCGAGGAAGGGAGGTGGCCATTTGTTTACTCAAGCTGGCTCCATTTGTCCCTCTCTCTCACTCCAAGGCCACACAGAAAGATCCAGTGGCCAGAGTGAGCGCTGAGAGTTGGTGCCATCCAGGCAGTTTCCAGATGTGTCTCTGGTTTGGGGCATGGATGGGACAGCAAGGTCCACTGTGTCTCTCTGCTCATTTTCTGACTACAAATACGCAGAGAGACTTTGTTCCGGATGGGGTAACAAGGGCCCTCTGGTAGAATCCAACCCTACTGCAGGGCAGGCAGGGATACGCTGTGTTCAACATGACCACAGCAGCATCTATAAAAGGCAAGTCTTAAAGGCCTAGTCTTTTTAGGTAGCCTGATCAGCATACTGCTCAGCCAGTGGCACAGGGGAGGTAGGATCTTCTCTCTGCTCCTCCCTGCATGCTGGGATCTGTCTGCTGGTAGAGGGTGGGCAGGGATAAATAGGCTTACCCCAGCCATCTTCTTCCACCACCAGCTGCAGAACCCTGTAGGCCAGTACGCTGCCCTGTGGGATGCTCACCATTTTCTCTGTGTCCACATGGCTCTGTCCCTGGACCTGTGAGGGAGGCAAGGAGAAAAGGACAGCAGCCATCCATCCTCTCGAAGCTTCAGGAATGAGTTTTGGAGGCAGATAGGAAAACTACTAGGGTCTTGATGACAAGATTCCTGGAGGGCTGGCTTCCAAAGTAAGTGAAGGTGAGGCCAGACAGACTCCTATGTACCGTAAGAACACAAACTACACTTGCATAAAAGGTGTTTCTAGCCAGGCAGTGCTGGTGCATGCCTTTCATCCCAGCACTTGGGAGGCAGAGGCAAGTGGATTTCTGAGTTCGAGGCCAGCCTGGTCTACAGAGTGAATTCTAGGATAGCCAGGTCTATACAGAGAAACCCTGTCTCAAAAAAACCAAACCAAAACAAAGCAAAACAAAGTGTTTCTAGAAAACAACCTAAGGCACTCAGAGTTCAAACAATGGACCTTGCTTGGTCAAGTTCTAAGAAACCACACAACACACACACTAGTGTGCTCTGTCCTATTAAATATGTTACACTCATTTTGGGACACTAACTTGGAAAATGCTGAGGTGCGGCCTTTGGGATATGGCTGGTCTATCCTCCACACGGCCACAAAGCCCCTTTCTCCCACTTTTCACATGGCAACCAAGAAATAAAGGCGTGGGAGGAAGTTGGTCCTGGAAGCTAGCCTTTTATGATCTTTGTCCATTGTCACAACCTTCTGCCAACTACCTCAGGAAAGAGCTACTCAAAGCCCAGTAATAAAACTACATTTTCATCAGGTAACATGGTTATCGAGCACCAAGATATGGCACAAAGCCAAGTTCTGGCTGACAGGACACACAAAGAGTTGTGTGTATAAGTTTGGGGGGTGCTGCTCCCTCTTCCTTGTTCTGTTGTTTGGGATGTATATGATAAATAGATACCATAGCCATGTTGACACATGAGGTGAAAGCCATACATTGGATGTCAGAATGGAAAAACAGAAAGACCAGATCACTAAGAACTGTGTGGTCTACCACTGGGGCTTTTTGGCTCCTGCCTGGACTTTTGTGTAAGGGCAAAATGCTTTTCTTCTTTTCTGCCAATATTGTTTTTTAATTTCCCCTCACTTGCCAGCAAAGAATTGGGGGTCTTGGTATTCCTAGGATTCTGGGTTGTGGCACGAAGTGCTGTGTCCAGGGAAAGCCCTACTTTTAGCAATCTAGAACCCAGCCTTATCACACTCAGTATCTCCATGGATTAAGATATTGTAAGAAGGAACCAAACTGAAGCCATTTTGAATAAAACTTCCATTTTGAATAGGAGTCAAATAAAGTTTAACTTCCCAAGACCTTCCTGGGTAACTGACATCTGCTTGGCAGAAAAAGATGTGTACCTGGGTAACTAGCATGCTGGTGGACAAGTTGAGGCATGAAAGGTAGGCAAGTTACCATGCCACAGTTGAATAAACCAACCAATGATAACAGGATAAATGTACCACAAATAAATGTTTCCCCTAACCCTGATCCTGATTGTTAGAAAATGTAACTGTAACTTGGCACAGGTATTTGTGATTTTCAAGCCTAAATGCTCTAAAACATTCTCTGATTGCAGTTCAGCTAATGAGTCTGTTCTTTGTCCCTGATCCATCAGTAGTGGCTTTATTACAATAAACCTTTCTTTTCTGCGTTGACCTGGTGTTTGAGTTTCAAGGATCTAAGTTGGACCCCATAACAATATCAGCAATAAATGTTTAGTCGCTAGATACAGTCTTTGTCCCAGCTGCCTGCCCCATTGCCTGAGCTGGGTCAGAAGACTGATTTAGGAGCATGTGATTAGAAGGCCTGCGATCGAAACATGCACTTAGAATGCGTGTGATTAGAATTAGCATTTGCAGGCTATGCGGCTGTTCTATGGCTTGACCAAATAAGCGTTGAAAACACACGTCAGCCTTGAACTTGAACCCCACCTCTTACTGGCAGTGTGGTCCTTAGCAGGAGCTTCTTTGCTTTCTGGTTTCCTCGGATTAGAAAACAGACTTAACAGACCCACCTCCTGGAGTCATTGTGATGAATGGATGAGGTCTGTTGAGTGCTTGCAGGCACGACTCCATCCTGGGAAGGAGGCTTTCCCTTAAAGTGGTACCTACCTATAGCACCTGCATTTGTGGGCATGCTAAGGGGATCAGCCACTGGGCCTGCAGCTCATAGGTGGGAGGCAATGAGTCCCAGAGCCTAGACTGTTCATGTGATGTCAGCCTTCGCATGTGAGAGGCTGAAGTAAGTGACCTAAGAATGGATGTTTGTAACCACGTGTGCAAATCCTTCTACTGTGAAGGACACGTGCAGGATTCATCCGGGAAAAACTCAAACAAAACCGGTGATTGTGTGCTATTTCAGACCCAGGATAACAGAGTAGGGGCTTATACTGCAGTCACACCTGTAACACCAGGTACCTGGGAGGTAGAGATAGGTCATTTGGGTCCCGATTGGGCAATATACTAAGACCCTGATTCAAAAAAGAGGCAGAGAGAGGATACTGGGGTGTAAACATGCGAAACCTCAGTAAAACACGTGCAGGCAGAGCTGAGACCGAGTCATCTTCCAAGGCCTGCACTCCCCTTCAGGGTAGGGAGACTTCTAGATAGAGCATCTTCATGAAATTGATGATACTCATTACTTCAACCTCACTGCCCACCATGTACCCATTCTGACACACTGCACACCTGAACATGGCCCAGTTGTAGGAGGGACAGCTGTCCACCTCCTAGCATTTGGCCATGGCTCTGAAGTATGGTATCTTGCAGGGTCTCCACAACCTCAGTTACCACATATAGGCTCTCCCTCTCCTTCCGGCTCTGTAGTTCCTGGAGGAAGGAGGGCCTAGGCGACCTCAGTTTCCTGGAGGGTGCAGAAAGCAAAGAAGATCTGAGCTGGGAGGGGTATCTGTTGAGCTGCGGAGTCCTTCCTGGCTTGGTGCTCTTTGCACTGATCTCAGGAGCTAGGGAGAAACAATGCACTGGCCTGTGTGTGTGTGTGTGGGGGGGGGGGGGGGGGGGGGGGTGGGGGGGGTGGGGGTAGGGGTGGTGGGGGTGGTGGTGGTGGTGGTGGTGGGAGGTCTGCTTTTGTAAAGTGAGTGGTGGTCATCTGAAAAGGTGGAAACTAAGGGAAGCTACGAACAGTCCTCTTCAAGGTTTCAGATATCCAAATATGGGCCCAAATGAGATTAAACATCTGGGAGACAATCTTAAAATGGATGAAAAGGAGCCAGATTGCTAACCTGGGAAACCTGGGAGCAACTGAGTAGCCACCAGCTTCAGGCAGTTGTCTCCAGTTTGCTGCAGTTACCACCACTCCCTGTTGCCACACACTTCTATAGCTTAGTTTCCTTTCCTAGCCCTGGATGCTTCTGACCTAACGCCTCCGAGTCTATATGTGGGCCTAGGTCTCACTCCCATGGGTCTATTGTCTCATGTACCTTGCCGGGCGGTGGGCTGGCGGCATCCTTGGCTTTCCCCTAACTCCCGGAGTTACTGTGCCCATGGTCTCCATCTGGGAGTCTAGCTGCCCTGGCTCTCACCTCTTCTCAAGCAGCATCTCCCAGGTACAAGGGGAGACCCAGAGTGTCTGCACAGCCAAGGCAGAGAGGCAGGTAGTCTTGGCGCTTCCAGTCACCTGGCCCTGCAGCCCAGCGCTTAGGCTCACAGCCCCTGTCAATCCTCCTGCCTCCTTCTCCCAGGTGTAGATGGGCCTGCTGTGGTTCACTTCTGCAGAGAGAGAGAGAGAGAGAGAGAGAGAGAGAGAGAGAGAGAGAGAGAGAGAGAGAGAGAGAGAGAGAAGAGTAAGCTACAGGTGCCTGGCAAGGTAAGGAGACAGGTTGCAGGGTGGCTCATGGAGCAGTTTTGGCCTCAGCCAGGTCTTAAAATGGCTGCCACCACCTACACATTGTGTGTGCCATTCGGAAGCCACTGAGCTCTCAAAGCCTCAATAACCTCATCTACATGCAGGGAAGAAAGAGCATCAGGGCTTCCTCTGAGGGGGGATTTGAGGATGAAAGGCAGATTTGGCAATGTGTGTGCATATATTGTTTCCTTGTGTGTGTGTGTGTGTGTGTGTGTGTGTTTATGTGTGCATGTATATGGAATGAAAGTAGAAAGAGGAAGAAATCTAAAGGGGGGGGAGGGGAGAGCCGGAGTAAGGGCATCTTTGTGATATGAAAGCAGGAGCATTGCCTGGGAGGATGAGGACCAGCAAGAGGAGGGAGAGGGCTGGGGGGGCAGCAAAGGTACAGAAATATGCACACATTGATATATGTGTGTGAAATGGCAGAAAGTGCCACTCTGCCGACCAAAGTTTGATCCTTGGGACACATATGGTGGAAGGAGAGAACTGACTCCTGAAAGTTGCCCTCTGACCTGCACATCAGTGCTGCGGCACACATATGCCATACAACACCATACAACACTCACAGAGAGTAAATAAATGTAAAACAAAACAACAAAAAAAATCTGTTAAAAAGAAAATGCCATAATGAAACCCACTGTTTTGTACTCTTATAAAATTAATAACAACCAAATAATGATTTGCTTACATTACAAGGAGGAACGTGGCGGGGGGGGGGGGACGGGACGAGCCTTTCTCTCGTACGTACAGCCACGGGACATGACTATGTGGCATGCTCCTGCTAGCCTCACCCAGGGGTTTCTGGGTACCAGGGCAGCGGCGGCCTGTTCAGTGTCTCTGCACATTCATCTGCCTCCCTTTTGGGAGTCCCACTTCACTCTGCAGCAGCCTCTCGGAAGATACCTGGATCAGGACAGCCAGGCTCCAGCACATCCAGGAAGGAGAAGTCTGTAGGGATGAGAGGTGTGTCCCAAGGCCAGAGGTACCGCTTGCGCTTCTTCCTCACCAGGCAGAAGGGGCGCAGGCGCTGTGAGCTGTTCAGGCTGTCCACAGGCACCAGCTCACCTTTCCTGCCCAGCTCTCTCACCAGGCTCTTGGTGCTCCTCAAGAATAAGGACGACATGCTCCTTGAGAGGCAAGGAACCGTATCATTCAGGGCTGGATATGGGAGGTCTCCGCGATAGCTGCAGCTGGGCTGGAAACAGAGATGGGAAGGCTGGGAATCCAGGCTGACTGCCGGAGTTACGCCTGATCCAGAACTAGGTTCCAAACTCTGGTCTTAGAGTGAAAGCCACGGCTGTCCAAAACCACCGTTCGGGTTAACCCACCATACAACGCTGGACTCTTGAGTTCAGGACCACAAACATACTTCTCTGGGTCATAGGGCTGTTCCTTTGGGAACACTACTGAATCCCTCTGTCCCATGTAAGGTGGTAGTTTAGTCACGTTTAGAAAACGCCGCCTCAATGCATCTGTGCAAGGACTCAGTTAATAACTGGGAAGACCTTCGGCCGCTGGCCTAGGTCCAGACACTACAGCTCTGCATTCTGGCCTCTCTTTCTTTCCCAAAGGCATTGGGGACCCAGGTGTGTTCACCAGAGGGAGGAGATGGGTTGAGAAAGGAGCAGGAATCCTACTTGCCTTCCCTGTGATTGTACAGATTCCTGTGTGGAAGGATCTAGGGTGAGACCCCAGATTCCTCTCATCTCCAGCCGCCGCGTGGTATCATGTCTTTCTTGCCGTCGAAGCCAGGACCTCCCTGAAGTGGGCTCTGGGATTCAGCTGTCACAGTTGTGCCGGACGTTGATTTTAGGATGAGCCTTGGGCTGCGGCGGGGATGCGGAGGGTAAGAAAACAAACTAGGGCCGGTGGTGCAAGCGGGTCTAGGGGTGACAGGGAGGCCGGAGAAGAGAGCCAGCCACACAGCCCTGGCGACAGCTCCACCTCTCTCTAGGGTAATTCCTAGTTTCTACAGTCCCTTTGAGGGATTCAGAAAAATGTCTGATTTATTTTAAAACAAGAAGAAGGGAAATAAAACTTTTTAAGTATGTCACAATACAAAAAAGATAGTATATTTTATATTCTTTAACCCCACAGAATTAAATGATAATTTTCAATATTTCTGTAGTAGCAGGATTTCAATAAAGAGAAAGCACCTGGGTCCTCCAGCATCACCCTCCTGGGACCTAGAAGAGAGAGGAGGAGAGGAATCTGGGCCCTAGTGCAGGACAATGGTGGCACTCCTGGGGCAGCAGAAGGATCACATTAAGGGTTGCAGGTCAGCCCAAGTCAGGGAGGCCGCAGAGGGAGGAGGCAGGCTGAACTGGTGTTCAGAGCACCCAGAACATCAGGGTAAGGAGGGAGGGACCTGAGACCTTGGGACATGTCCCTTAGCTTCGCACCTCGGGGTAGCGGCTGGTGGGTGCCACCCGGCTGACCTACCGGATGCCAAGGCCACTGCGCCTGCGCAAGGCGGCTCTGGGCACGTGGGACTCCTTACCGCTCTCATTCTGGACCGCAGGATTCCAGCTCTGCACCTACTGTATCCACAAAGCCCTTTTCTGGACCAACTGTAGACCTCGGCTCCTCCTGAGCGAGGTAAAGCTGTTTCAGCTTTCCTTCCTAGCCACACCTCCCTCCCCCAGTTCTCTCTTCTCCGGATGACAACACCCAGCTTCCCAATCTCTGATTTTTCTTCCCTTCTGATACACATGGTGGCTCCTGGGTGCTGCAAAACAGCCATCCTTAGCCATTGCACTCCAGACAGCCACTCACCCCATTCCTGCCTCTAGGCTTGCAAGCCATAGGAACCAGCTATTGCTTCTATCCTGATGTCTGCTCCCCATCACCACCCCCTCCCAACTCACCTACCCCCCACCCCCATTCTTGACAGACTAGATCAATCAATGCAAATACTGAACTCTCAGCCTGTCTTCACCCACTCTTGATCTTACTGACTTATACTCATTCCTTATAGGACCCTCATACCTGGCTTGTTCCAAGGTTGCGTTTTTTTTAAAATGCTAATCTAAGTTCACAGAATTACAAACTGCTTCTCCAGTCTGTCAAAGACTACACCCCGTTTTCATTTTCCCTTCTCATTCTAGGAGCCACACCTGAGACAGAAGGTTTCACCCTGACCCCTTACCTTCCTCCACCCAAATGCAAAGCAGACTTAAACGGAGCTATAAAAGAGAAGGTATTCATTCTTTCAGAAGGAGTGGGGGCGATAAACTGAGCAAACTGGCTTCCAGCTATACCTTCCCTTTACAGGAAAACTCTAACCAAAGGTCCATGCTGTCTGCAGAGATATGAGTGTCACTATTTTGCCTCTCTCCATGGTTAAATGTACTCATGTGATTTCAGGGTGTGGTTATTTTGTATGTATATATATGCAGTACAGAATCTTTTTTCTATCCAAAGAAGCTAGGCCACCAAAGCTCAGGATTCTATAACCACTCCTACCTACTGTTGCATAAACCATATGCAACAGAATTAAAATATTGTAGTCTTCCTCATCTTGTAAAACTTCTGAAAAAAAAAAGAAATGAATAGGAAAGGCCATGACTGCTCCTAGGTATGGGAGAGGAGTTTATTGTAGCTACAATGGAGAGCATAGCCAGAGGCGTCAACATCTGGGGGAGTCTAGAGTGGACATGATCCTGAACCTGTGAGGAGGGGGCAGGGGCGAGAGGGAGGCATAGTGACTATGGCAAGCTTAGGCCAAGGCCAAGGTGGCACATACCTTTAATCCAAGGGAAAAAGAGGCAAGTAGATTTTTTGACTTTAAGGCCAGTCTGGCACAGAGCAAATTTCAAGTAAAGAACTGCTTAGGTCCAGACGAGGTGATACGCACCTTTAATCTGGGCCACACCTTCTGCTGGAAGCCCACATAAGGACAATGGAAGAAGGAAGATTGCTTGTTTGTCTGCTTGCACTTACTTGCTAGCATTTCTGTTGTAATCTACTTCTTCAGGATTCTCGTTTATACAGACCAGCTCAAACACCTAGCCCTGGAGGACTGAGCAACTACTAGACTCTTGTGCTTCCCAGGCACAGCTCCGCATTGTTGGGTTAGTTGGCCAGAAGACTGTAAGTCATTCCAATAATTTCCCTAAATATGTAGAGACATTGCATAAGTTCTGTGACTCTAGAGAACCCTGACTAATACACCATGATGGGCACCTTTAAAGTTGGATCTCCGGATCTTCTTAGTGAAAATGGGTTGTATTTATTACCTCAATAGAGGCTATTAACTTGAACCTTGTGTGTTAAATTGACATCTCAATATTTTAAGATATTTATTTTTCTTATTTTTAAATCATGTATCTGTGCATATATGTCTCTGTAGGTATGCATACACGAGGGCCTGAGGAGACTGGAAGACAGCATCCAATTCCTTGGAGCTGGAGTTACAGGTGACTGACTGTAAACCCATGAAAGTGCTGAGATCTGAACACTGGTTCTCTGCAAAAGCATCAAATGCTCTTAGTCACTGAACCATCTCTTTAGCCCACAGCTGTCTTAATTTTATCTATCCGCCTTTGCAGGCTAGCTGATCCTCCCTTAATTTAATTTCAAATGTTTTGGCACCCTAGGTAGCTCCAGCTATCAACTTGACACAGTCCAGAGTAATCTGAGGGAATCTCAGCTGGGGGATTTTCCAAGATCAGATTGGCCTGTGACCACCTCAGTGACCAATTCTGTTGACTGATGATTGATGTGGAAGGGCCCAGCCCACGATAGGAGGCACCATCCCTACGAAGGTGGAAATGTAGTTGGGCATGAGGGAGTGAGCGAGCCAGTAAACAACATTTTTTTTTTTTAAGCAGCATTTTGTTATGGTTCTCACATCCAAGTTTTTATGTGAGTCCCTGCCTGACTTTCCTTAAAGACAGTTATGACCTGAGAATATAAGATGAAATAAATCCTCCCCTCCTCAGTTGCTGTGGTCGTGGTGTTTATCACAGCAGCAGAAAGCAAACTAGGAAACCTCATTCACCTTCAATACCTGAAAACCAGCAACAGTAGAGACCCCAAACCCTTCTTTTTAAAAATTTACGTTTATTGTTTTTTGAGATTTTCACATATGAGGACTTTATTTGCATCGTCTTCAACTTCCTCTCTCCCTGCTCCAACTCTTCCCATGTTCAGCACTCACTCCCTGTAAAGTTCATGAACTCTTCTTTAATTACTGTTGTACACATGCCCACATATTTATACATGAATACAGTCTGCTAAGTCCATTTTGTATTGCTTGTATGTGTGTATGCTTGGGCTTGACCACTTAGTATTGGATAACCTATCAGCGGTTTGTCCCTGTAGAAGACTGATTCTCCTCTCAGCAGTCACTAGTTGTTTATAGTTCTCCATGTGTGCTTAGGGCCTCCTGAGATATTCCGCTGCATCCACACTTCAATGCCAGCTTGTGTTGTTACTGGGTAGATCTTGTCTAGGTGACTCTAATTTTGAGATTTTATAAATATAGCTTCCCTATCATTTCTTGAAGACAAAAATCTCACAGCAGACTTCCTGATCTTCTGGCTTTTACAGTTTTTCCATTCCCTCTTCCAGGATGTTTCCTGAGCCTCTGGTGTAGGGGTTATTTTACAGATGTATCAACCCTGGGTGGGCATCGTGTGGTTGATTGGTCTCTGCATTTTGATGAGTTGCACATTTCTGTAATGGTCTCTGTAATGGTCATTGTCCTTTTGCTGTGAAGAGACACCATAATCAAGGCAATTTTTATGGAAGTATTTAATTGGGGCTTGTTAAAAGTTTCAGAGTTAGTCTATTATCATGGTGGGGAACATGGTGGTGTGTGGGCAGGCATGATGCTGCAGAAATAGCTGAGGGTTTTTCATTGGGATCCACAGGCAGTGGGGGTGGGGTAGGAGAGAGAGAGAGAGGGAGAGAGAGAGAGAGGAAGAGAGAGAGAGAGAGGAAGAGAGAGAGAGAGAGGGAGGGAGAGAGAGAGAGAGAAAGAGAGAGAGAGAGAGGAAGAAAGACTAGGCCTGGTATAGTATTTAAAGCCCACTGCCAGTGACATACCTCTTTCTAAAGGACACACCTACAGAACTTGGGCTGCACTCCTAATATTTCCCAAACAGATTAGCAATTGAGGACTAAGCATGAAAATCCATGAGCCCATGGGGGTCATGTTTATTCAAACTCCCACAATCTCTGCTGAAGAAAGTTTTTTTGATGATGGCCAAAAGCTATACTTATCAGTGAGTAAAAGGGTAAGTGTGTAGAACTAGTTAATACCGGCTTAGGAAAGTGGAAGCAGTAGGGTTTGCTTTAGGGTCCATGACCTAATCAGCCACAGGAAGTTGGCTAGGTTTATGGTAGCGGGCAGGAATTCTGTCCTCCTGAGCAGGCCTTAAATTAGGAGGCCTCATTTAAGATAATTTCCAAAAATATAAATGCCACTAATATACCTTTGTGCATAGTTTGCCACGATGGCCATTATTGTCATTTAACGGCTTTACAGCTTGATAGAATTACTGATTGCTTTCTTGATTTTCTCTTTGATGGAAGTAAGGAAGCAGATAGCTTCCAAGTCAGTTACATCTCAGCTACTCTAAGTCCTGTGTCTGAAGCATGTGGTATCTTCAACAACAGAGTCCTCAAGTTCTGAAAGGCAAGCAAGGGAGAATCTAAGTCCCAATTCCAGTTGGAAACAAGATAGTTGATTCAATGTCCATCTCCTAGGTAATCTTAGGATCTCATTTCCTGAGGGATAATGTTAGTTAGTCAGATAATATCAGACTTGGGGGCCATTGAGGAAGGACCATTTCCTTGTGGAGTCTGCCTACTTTCTTTGACACCACAGAACTTCTTATTCACTCCCCTGCCGTATGGCACTTACTGACTTCTATTAGTGAATACGCTTGCTTTCTTAGGCCCTAACTTAAAAGTAATGGTGTTCTATCCTCTCTTTTAAACTGTCTAACCTGTTTTGTATCCCAGAAACCAAAATCTTTTATTGAGAATACTACCAAGAGACATGTTGACAGTATCCATCTCCAAAATTTCTGGTACTAGAAATTGCCCCAAGATTCCCTGATCAGGACACTACCCTTGCCCAGCAAGATAAAGCTATGAAAAAGATCAACTGAGTCCCCTTCTCCACCTATTTGAATTGTAAGAATTCTCACAAAAATCACAGGGAACCATTTTTCCAGGTAGGCATAGATAGCTGCTTGGCTTCGGAACTGGAAAGGGAGATCTGAGAATTGAGGGAGCTGTTCACACACTTCCAACCACCATTATTACTTCTAGTATCACTCCACCATGGTGAGAAAGCAGCTCACTTGTACTCTAGTCCCCAACCCTCCCAAGGGTTCTTCATTCATGTAGTTTATGTGCCTTCATCTTTGGAAGATTACATTTTTGCTTTTTCAGGGATGAAGTTCCCCTCCTTGTTGGAGTTTTCCATTTATTACCCTTTGAAGAACTGGATTTGTGGAAATATATTGTGTGAGTTTGGTTTTGTCATGGAATACTTTGGTTTCTCCATTTATGGTGATTGAGAGTTTTGCTGGGTATAGTAGTCTAGGCTGGCATTTGTGTTCTCTTAGGGTCTGTATGACATCTGCCCAGGATCTTCTAGCTTTCATAGTCTGGTGAGAAGTCTGGTGTAATTCTGATAGGCCTACCTTTATATGTTACTTGACCTTTTTCCCTTACTGCTTTTAGTATTCTTTCTTTGTTTTGTGCATTTGGTGTTTTGACTATTATGTAGCAGGAGGAATTTCTTTTCTGGTCCAGTCTATTTGGAGTTCTATAGGCTTCTTGTATGTTCATGGGCATCTCTTTCTTTAGGTTAGGGAAGTTTTCTTCTATAATTTTGTTGAAGATATTTACTGGCCCTTTAAGTTGGAGGTCTTTACTCTCTTCTATACCTATTATCCTTAGGTTTGGTCTTCTCATTGCATCCTGGATTTCCTGGATGTTTTGGGTTAGGGTCTTTTTGCATTTTGCATTTTCTTTCACTGTTCTGTCAATGTTGTCTATGTTATCTTCTGCCCCTGAGATTCTCTCTTCTATCTCTTGTATTCTGTTGGTGATGCTTGCATCTATGTTTCCTGACTTTTTTCCTAAGATTTCTAACTCCAGGGTTGTCTCTTTTTGTGATTTCTTTATTGTTTCTACTTCCATTTTTAGGTCCTTGATGGTTTTACTCAATTTCTTCACCTGTTTCTTTGTGTTTTCCAGCAATTCCTTAAGGGATTTTTGAGTTTGCTCTTTAAGTGCTTCTACTTGTTTACTTGTGATCTCCTGTAATTCTTTATGGGATTTTTTTTTTGTTTCCTCTTTAAGGGCTTGTACCTCTTTACCTGTGTTCTCCTGTATTTCTTTAAGGGAGTTATTCATGTCCTTCTTAAGTTCTTCTATCAGCATTGTGAGATATGATTTTAGATCCAAATTTTGCTTTTCCAGTGTTTTGGGATAGCCAGGAGTTGCTGCTGTGGGAGTACTAGGTTCTGATGAAGCCACGTAGGCTTGGTTTCTGTTGGTAGGATTCTTGCGTTTGCCTTTCGCCATCTCTTGATCTCTGGTGATAGATGCTTGGTGTCTCTGACTAGAGCTTGTCCTTTCCCTGCCGCCTTGCAACTCCCCTGTGACTCTTGAGGCCTGTGCCTCCTGGTTGTGACTTCATCTTTGAAATATCGATGCACTTGTCTTCTGTTCTATTCTCTCTCTCTCTCTCTCTCTCTCTCTCTCTCTCTCTCTCTCTCTCT
>JADRCD010237558.1:24378-34442 GCA_019843815.1 Montemys delectorum | reverse complement strand
TCTCTCTCTCTCTCTCTCTCTCTCTCTCTCTCTCTCTCTCTCTCTCTGATCTTTACTGGGTTCAACAAGACAATGAAGTTTTTTGTAAAGTGTGAAGTAAAGCTCTCTACCTTCTTATGAGAGCAAGGTGGATTTCAGATATAGTTTACAGTTGAACAAAAACAGATATGAACTTCACGGAGTCCTGTTAAACCCACAATATTGGACCTACTCCTGGATGTCTGTTTTCTTTCTTAGATTTAACTTATTTTTGAAAGTGGGTTTTATAGGTATAATATTAAAGACAACTTAACTTCATAGTTAAGTTGTGTTCACAGTTTAGGTCCTCCCACTGTGTGTGTGTGTGTGTGTGTGTGTGTGTGTGCGCGCGCGCGCGTGTGCACGTGCGCGAGTGTGTATTTGAGGCTATGTTTCACTGTGTAACCATGGCTGGTCTGGAACTCACTGTGTAGAACCACACTGGCTTTAACCTTACAGAGCTCTTCCTGACTTTACCTTTGTCTCTAAGTGCTGGGATTAATAGTGTGTGCTATTACATCATCTAGGAAGTTTTTTAGTATTTTGAATTATGCCCTCATGGATGTTTATACCTAAATATTTATTATTTTTTGATTATTTTCTTAAGACATGTTTGTCTATGAGGAATCAAAAGCTCATGATATTAACTTTCTAGGTAATTTTGGTACAAACTACCACTAATAGAAATATTGTCATCGTTTCTATCAATAGTTGTATGAGAGTCATTGCCATTACATCATTGATGACAAATAATGTACTTATCTTAAAAAACAAAACAAAACAAAACAAAACCACCAAACTTTTGGGGTTAGAGAATGGCTTAGTGGTTAAGAGCACTGACTGCTCTTCCAGAGGTCCTGAGTTCAATTCTTAACAACCACATGGTGGCTCCCAGCCATTTATAATGGAATCCAATGCCCTCTTCTGGTGTGTCTGAAGATGCGGTGACAGTGTACTCACATACATAAAACAGATAAATCTTAAAAAAATAAAAACCTTAAAAAAATAAATTAAAAAAAAACTTTCCTTAATCAAAATGTAACTAGATTGTCCAAATGATTTCTTGTGATTTCTAGTGAGTTTCAAGTTTTTAAACTGTAATCCTGATTTTGTTTTTCTCTAGTGAATGAATATTTTGGTGCTTACCTTGTTTGTGAAGTTAAGTTCTGTACTTAAACCGAGGTGAAATAAACCTTTCTTTTCTGGAGGTGCTTTCTGTCAGGATAACATTGCAGTGTCAGCACAGCCCTAAATCCTCCCACTGCAGACTGACAACCACATGTCACACCCAGCACATCCAACCAGAAGGTGAGCAAATCCTTGAGATCCCATTTCCTGACAATCAAGAATCAGACTTGTTCAACTGGTTTTCTTTGTGAAGAGAGAGAGTTTCCTTAGAATCCTCCCTCCTCTGAGCCGGGGAGCCTTCCAGGCACACCTGCAAATACTCTCTGATGCTGATCCACACACTCTTTTGGACGGTGGCTTTGAACTCTGGTTCTGAGCTCAGAACTTAGTTCCCGGAGAAAAGAGTTCATCCCTGTGCTTACCTGGCCAGAATGCTGCACTGAAAATTGACTCGGATCGTTGATTTGGTCCTAGAGTTTGTACAAGTTATACTTGGATTAGACGGTCCAAGGACTTAGGAGCCACATTCAATTGCACTTTCTCTAGGGGAGAAAAACCAGCTTCCACCTGGTAAGTGCTGATGGAATGAGGGGGTAAATAGGGAGAGAAGACTGTGTGATCAGAGACAGAGTTCTTCAGGCTGTTTTGTGAAATGAGTTGATGGGGTTTTCCTAAGTAATGTAACTTGCAGGAAGGAAGCATTTCTTAAGTTCTCCATGAGAGTGTGGAAGGGCAATGGCTGGTCTCTGACACATCTCTGTTCAGGTTTGGTGTTGGGGACATAACTGAAATGGTCCCATGAGGACTGTTTTAGAATTGTTGACAGTTCTGTCTTACTATATCATATCGTTCAGAACTCAGTTATCATTAGAAATCTCGTTCTTTCCTGTAAAGAGAATGATTTAAGGAGATTAATCTTACTTAGACTTTTCTTCAAAGTATTAACATATCCAAGTTCACAAATATCTACAATCAAGGTTTTGATTTCCACTCACACCCCTTTATCTCAAGCATTTTATCTCCATGACAGTTTCTACTATCCTGTGCTGGTAAGTATGAGATTAATCTTTCATTGGCTTTCAAAATCAATGTGCTGAGATATGAATGCACTTTCTTTCTCTGCTTGGAAATGACAGTCAGGGAAATGGCCCCACCCCATCATGTTGCCCACTCTACGGACCCTGAGTCCTCTGTACCCTCCCCTTTCCCATGCTCTGCACAAAACCCATTATTAATTCTTTTTAATTCTGTAGCAATCTTGAGTTTTCACTCTAGTGTAAGCTGCAGATATGTCTTATTTGAATATTGCTATAAATAGCCTCACAAGTAATTATATTCTTTGCTGTTGGAAAACATTTTTTTTCAAGACAGAGTTTTTCTGTGTAACAGAACCCTAGCTGTCCTCATTTTGTAGACCAGGGTAGCCTTGAATTCACAGAGATCTGCCTGCCTCTTCTTCCCAAGTGCTGGAGTTAAAGGTGTTTGCCACCAAGCCCAGGGTGGGATTTTTATACCGAGAAATTGTATGTATGTGTGTGTGTGTAATATATATTTGGTAGTGCAATTGGCCTGTGGATTCATAGATCCCATAGCTCTGGAATAAATTGACTATTGACTAAATATATTCAGAAAAGAGCATGGAGAGATAGCTCAGCAGGTAGAACACTTGCTGCGCGTGATGAGGATCACACTTTTTTTTTTTTTTTTTTTTTTTTTTTTTTTGGTCTGAGACAGAGTTTCTCTGTGTAGCTTTACCTGTCCTGGAACTCACTTTGTA
The DNA here is from genome assembly GCA_019843815.1 of Montemys delectorum. NCBI lineage: Eukaryota > Metazoa > Chordata > Mammalia > Rodentia > Muridae > Montemys > Montemys delectorum. Next base: position 31,519 of record JADRCD010237558.1, on the reverse strand, counting down.
GACCAGGCTGGTCTCAAAGTTAGAAGTCCACCAGCTTCTGTCCCCCCCCTCCCCAAGTACTGGGATCAAAGGCATTAGTTTCCACTGCCCCAATAAGTATCAGACTTCTAATCTTAGGGACCCATGTAAAACCCAGTGGGCAAAGGGCCAGCCTGTAATCTCAGCATGCAGGAAGTATAGATAGGAGACCTTTGAGGCAAGCTGATTAGCCAGACTAGCCGAGGTGGGGAGCTCTAGGGTCAGCAAGAGACTTTGCCTCAATATAGAAGGTGGAGAGTGATTGACCAAGTCACTCAGTGCCAACCACAGGCCTTCACATACACACATGTGGATGAGTATTCACACTCATGCTCTTGCACACCCAAACGTGCATATATACATGCATACATGCACACATAGCATACACATCACACATATATGTATGAAAAAAAGGAAACTATTTAGGGGCTGGAGAAATGGTTCAGTAGCTAAGAGTACTTGATGCTCTTCCAAAGGATCCCAGTTCATTTCCCAGCACAGATGATACTCTGTCAAAATGCACAGGGCTCAAGCGACTGTCCTTCTGAAACCCTGTGCCAAATTAATCTCTTCTCCATTAAGTCATTTATATCAGGTTTTTTTTTTCATAGCAACTTAAAAAAAGTTACTAATACAATAGCATTTTAAGTATTCTAGAGACAATTTAAATGTGACTGGGAGTGTGTGGTCATATGCAGATTTTGATCTCTATTCAGAGCCTGGAACACTCAGCTATATAGAGTTATGACTGTATGTGTGAAAAGTGTTATCTCTAATATTTAATATATTGTGGTAAAATACATAGCATGAGCTCTGCCTTCAACAGAGTACGGATCCAAATCTTCCCAGCAGATCTGTGGTAGATCTGTAGTTTCCTCATCTGTGCAGGTGAAACACTGAGCTGATTGACTCATGTTGCTTTTCTCTTTCCTCTTTCGCAGAGCTCTCTGGTAGAGCGTTGTTGTACTCTCTGGGTCTTGGAGAGTTTGAGATAATTCATAAGTAGAATCATGTGTGTTTATTCTTAACTGACATACATCCTTAAGATTTATCAAATTATTGCATTTTGTAGAATTTCTTTTCCTTTAAGGCTGGTAATAGTCCACAGTAAGATGTCCCGTTTTCCTCATTCTATTGACAGACATTTATACTGTTTCTATGTCTTGGCCTCTGTGATAGTCGGCAATGAACATGAGTATGCTACTGTGTTGTTGAGATATTGTCTTCAATTCTATTTTTTTAATTTATTTTTATTTTATGTGTGTGAGTACTTGGTCGCTGTCCTCAGACACGCCAGAAGAGGGCACTGGATCCCATTTCAAATGGTTGTGAGCCATTATGTGGTTGCTGGGAACTGAACTCAAGACCTCTAGAAGAGCAGGCAGTGCTATTAACCTTTGAGCCATCTCGCCAACCCTCAATTGTATTCTCAAGTTTTTTGAGAAACCTAGTTGATTCCTGTAGAAGAGATAATATTTTAAATTCTCTCAGCATACCTGGTTCCATTTTTAAGATTAATGCCAACAGTCATTGTCTTTATTTTTTTTGTAACAGCATCCTAGGAGATATAATACCTCATTGTGATTTTGATTAACATTTTTTAAATGATGAATGGTGACATTGTCTTTTTGTATACGTATTGGTTATTTGTATTTCTTTTTGGTAGCACTGGGTCTTGAACCCAGCCAGGTCCTTATGTATGCTAGGGAAGGTTTGAATCCACTAGACAAATAACTGATTGCATTTATTATTTAGAGAAATGTCTATTCAAGTCATTAGCCCTCTGATTTCTTCTTTTTGTATTTATTGTTATTTTAAATTAACATAAAATGATGGGTTTTATTATAGCATTCTCACACAGCATATTATATACTTTATCATGTTCACCCCATTACCATTTCTTGTTCCCCTATCTTTCTGAAAAGTAGTCATTTTTATTTCATAACTTGTATATATTTATTCTATATATGTGTGCATATATACACATATATACAGAAACTATAGTATATGTGTACAAGAGTGGCATGGAATATCTGTGTTTCTGAGTTTAATCTATTTCATTTGGCGTGATGATCCTGAGTTCCATCTATTTTCCTGTACATGGTGTAACTTCACAGTTTATAGATGAATAAAACATAATCATGCACATATACCACATTTTCTTTCTCTGTTCACCTTTTAAAAAATTATTTGTTTTTATGTGTATGGATGTCTTACCTGTAAGTATGTCTGTATAGCACATATGTGCCTAGTGCCTGATGAGGTCAGAAGAGGTTGTAGGGTCCCCTGGAAATGGAGTTACAGATGGCTGTGAGCCACCATGTAAGAGCTGGGTCCTATGGAAGAGCACTCAGTACTGTTAACCTCTGAGCCATCTCTCCAAGCCCTGCCCCTATTTGTCTTCTGGCGGGTATCTAGATGGAGTTTGTATTCTGGCTTTTTGGAATAGTCCTGGGATAACTTGGATATGTATATTTCTGCTGTGTGCTGACTTGAGGGTTCTCACACACATTAGTGGCTTATGAAAAACATCACGAATCATTGAGAGCGAACTACACTCTCTCTTTGTGCTTCCTTCTATCCAATCCTAGCAACATGTCCTATACATTTGACTGGGTTAGCAAGGATGTGGTCAAAAAGCTCCAAGGAAAAGACCTGAGGCCTGTCAAACGTCTGTTAGATGCAACCAAACTCCGCCAGTTTGACATACTTCAGAAGACTCCTCAATCGTTGTTTTTTAAATCTGAAGATACTCCAGTTGGATATTCCCTTCTGAAGATCTTGGAGCCTGATTTTCCTGTTCCAGGTATTGTCAGTCAAGGGGCAGAGAAATGTGAAAATCAGTATTTTCAGTGGTGCAGCTTCCCAGGGTCCGTGAGGTGCTCAGGCAGGTAGTTCATGAGCCATTCTGCTTAAAGGCAAAGGACAAGGAAGGTCCTTTAGGAATCCACCCATCCACGCATTTGCTCTTATAATACTTCCAAGAGCCTCTTTAAATAGAGCTGTGATACCCATCTTCCTAAAACTTGCTGAAAGTTACATAGTTCAAACTGGCAGGTTTAGGACCCTGACTGAGGTCAGTCTATCATCAAGTCCCAGGTGCTTTTCTATTTCAGCAAGATACCCTGGGGCTGGATTCTCTGCTCAGAAAGGTGCTCCCCGGGGACTTCTAGACAGTGCACAAATGATGCTTTTCTTTCTTAGGATGAAGGCCATGCTTGCATGGGTTCCAGAATTTGCCCTCTGTGGTAATTTACATTTCAGATAGTGACTATTAGCTAGCTTCTTGATTAAGATTTAAATGAGGAGAGGAGATAGCCTTATTTTTCCCATTCTCCAGAACAGCTGTTCCACCATGAACTCTGAGCTAAATTTAGGTGCCCTTTCTTCTTCAGAGCCTGAAGTGTCAGCTCCCATCCCCCTCAAACACACTATATCCCAGAAACTGAAGGCTAACGTGGATGTCAAAGCCATTGCAGAAGGAGGTGCAGCAGCAGAGTTTGTTCAGTCCTGTGGATACGACATCGAGGTTCAGAGTACGAGCATCCCAGATTCAAAACTGGAAAGTCTTCAAAACAGGCAAGGCCACTGGGGGTGGGGGGATAACTTAGTTTATTCTACTTAAAAAAAATCATTGAAATAATGATGTATAGTCCACTAATAATACGCATTAGGGTGGAATTACACATTACTGTTCTATTAATGTGATGGGGACAGAAAAACAAGATAGGCAAAACTTCTGATATGCTAGAACTTTCTGTTCATTGTACAGAGGTTGGGAATGTAATGAGAAATAAATCGGTAAAAGTGAAGGTTAGAATATTGATTAAAATGTGCCAAGGATTGTAATAATCACTTTAAGCAACCAATATCCCAGTGCTTAGGGATTTAGATTGACTTTTTATCATGTCTCCTGATATATAATTTAGAAGTAGAAATGAATGTTTCACGTGCAGCAGTTTCATGTGATATATGTATATGTCAGTAACATAGCATCACTGCTTCCGGTAACCATTGTTTCAAAAGTTTTATTACATTTGTTATTTACTCTCTGCACGCGCGTGTGTTTGTGTGTGTGTGTGTGTGTGTGTGTACATGCACATGCATGTGTGCCATGGCTCACATGTGGAAGTCAGAGGACAACTTGCAGGAGTCAGATCTCTTCTTTTGCTGTGTGTGTGTTTGTTTGTGTATGTGTGTGTTTGTTTGTATGTGTGTGTGTGTGTTTGTTTGTATGTGTGTGTGTGTACATGCACATGCATGCATGCCATGGCGCGAGTGTGGAAGTCAGAGGACAACTTGCAGGAGTCAGATCTCTCCTTTTGCTGTGTGTGAGTCTGAGAATCAGACTCAGGTCCTCAGGGTCTGCAGCAACCACCTTTACCTGCTCAGCCATCTTGCCAGCTCAGTAACTGCCTTTTTTATGGCAAGAACATTTACAGATCACAGTCTTAGCAGATTTCAAGAACATGTACCATGTTATCAACTATAACCACACTTTATTGACTGAGCTACATCCCTAGCCTAAAGCTGACTCAATCTCTTTAGTTTTTAAAGGCTGGCTCACATTTTGTTTGTTTGTTTGTTCATGATCTGGTCTCTGTTTCCAGAGAAATTAGCTGTTTGGATCTTTTCTTTCTCCTGTACATCTTCAGGAAACTGTTGGATCAGGAGCCATCATTTGTGAAGGATTGCCGGATGGGAAGGAAAAACCTGTATGTGGTGACAGAGATCTTTGAAGTGACCAAGAGTACCATGCTGGAAGGCAGCAGCAGTATCAGCCTTTCAGGCAAAGCGCTCATCCCCCAGTTTGTTAAGGTACAGATAGGAACAAGAAAGCTAGTCCAGCTAGTGTATTCCTGCTTCTCAGGGGATTCCGGGGACCACTTTCTAGGGGACACAAGGGTGGGGTCATTATTTTCTACTGCTCATTTGTAGTATATGCTAACTCCTGATCTTACATTAGATTCTAATGTCCTTGTTTATAATGCTTTAATACATAGGATCAGCAAATATTGATAAATTCCAAGATAGATGTTATTATTTGGTACCATGTTTTGTTTTGAGTAAACAGTAGATGCTGTAGAAACAGAAATATAAGGATTCTGCACTATTTACACACACCAGTTTCATTGCTGGAAAACCACAAGAACACCTTTACTAAATTGCACCTGTTAATCTATGTTCTGTGATCATCTAATAACAGATATTTTTTGAGATGTGGTCTTAGATAGCCTAGATTGCTTTCAACTGACTATGAAGCTTTCCAGACTGGCCTTGAACTCCTGGTCCTCCTGCTTCCATTTTCCAAATGCTGGCATTGCAGATATATCTCACCATGCCTGGCTGTGGTAATAAATGTTTGAAGGGGCAAGATTTAAATACCTTGATTTACATGGTCTGTGACCAAGTCCCATATAAAGGCAGGCTTGTCAAAATAATAGCCAATTTCTCTATGGTGCCTTTAAATCTAAGAAGAGCTCAAATGAATATACTTCAAGGCCTAAAAGAATACAAATGCCAGCCTGGACAATTATACCCAACAGAACTGTCAGTCATGATCAAAGGAGAAAGAACACCTTTCCATGATAAAGCCTGTGAAAGAATTTGTGAGCACCAGGCTAGCCCTACAGAGGAGACTAAAAAGAATATTCCTTCATGAAGAAAGGTGTAAGAATGTTCATGCAGCGATAGCAAACACTAACATTAAGTCAGTGATTAAACAAAAGACCACAAACACCATAAAAGTAAACAAAATGACAGAAATCAATAAACGTTGAACATCTGTGGTTTAAACTCTCTAATCAAAAGAAGCACATTAGCAATCTAGATTACAAAACAGGACCAATTTTCTGTCTCCAAGGAACATACCTCAATCACCAAAGACAGAAACCTTTCTTAGGGTGAAAGTCAGGCAAAGATATTCAAAACAAAAGAGAAATAGACTAACAGGAATTGCCATAGTGAAATCTAATAAAATAGACTTTAATCCAAAAATAATCAGAAGGAGGAATGTCAGTCCACACAGATCAAGAGAACAGCCCAACATAAAGACATTATAATCCTAAATATATGTGGTAGTTTGAATATCCCAGGGAGTGGTACTATTAGGAGGCATGGCCTTCTTGGAGTAGGTGTGGCCTTGTTGGAAGAAGTGAGTCACTGTGTGGGTGGGCTTTGAGGCCCTCCTCCTAGCTGCCTAGAAGATAGTCTTCTCTTGGCTGCCTTTGGATCAGATGTAGAACTTTAGGCTTCTTCAACTCCATGTCTGCCTGGTTGCTGCCATGCTTCCTGCTATGATGATAATCTGTAATCCAGTACTAATTAAATATTTGCCTTTATAAGAGTCGCCTTGGGCATGGTGCCTCTTCACAGCCATGGAAACCCTACGAAACCATAGTTTCACCAAGCATGGCTAGACTCAGCTTCATAAAGCAAATACTTGTGTACGTAAAGGAACATAGAGGTACATCTTAATGAATGGACAGTGAAAATGTGACAATAAACACAATGGAATTTCATTCACCTACAAAGATGTGTGAAATTATGAAACTTTCAGGAAAATGGATGTAGCTGGCAATATGAATTCTGAATGAGGCAATCTGGACTCAGAAAGACAAATGCTTCATGTCCTGTCTCAGACCCTGTGAGGCTGCCGAGTTCAGTAGATGATACGTCTAGGTTCCCAAGGAGATAAGGAGGAGCAAGACAGAAGGTACAGAGGACATCACATGAACTGATAGAGACAAGATCTGGAGTGAGGAGAAGCAGCCTCCCCCAACAGCTAGCTGAGAATATAGACCTACGCGGACACCCAGATGTGAATATGGGTGAATGAGAATGAAACCTCAACATTAGGAGGAGCCAATAAATCATATACCTAGTTTTGAAAACTCAAGACATTGCAATAGAGCTGCTATGCCTCAGTGGTAAATACTAGCCTGGGATCCATGGTACTCTGAGTTCAATCTCTAGTTCTATCTAGGCATGCCTCCCAAATTCTGATGTGGGTAAATATTGTCATACATGGGAGAGAAGCAGTAACCGGACATGGGGACCAGGAATGAGGAGAAGTAAGGGACTGCTAGTATTTTCTCATGAGCTTTCTAGATTTATTTGACTT
>JADRCD010237558.1:0-24368 GCA_019843815.1 Montemys delectorum | reverse complement strand
ACTACAGGTGGGGAAGCTGAGCAGATAGATATGAAATTGCTTTGAAAGGTATAAATTAACATGCATGTGAACTGATGTTACCATCCTAGGTCTGTTATTGATGACCTGTGCTTACAGTGAGATTTTACTTATGTGCATACGGTATTTGTGAATATGTGCATTATGGATAACAAAGCACATGTGCATATAAAGTAGCATTCACATTGTCTACACAATTATTCTTTATGCATGATATCTTTGCAAGAGTGATTAAGTGTATTTAGTAGTTAGGAAACAAGTTATTAGCATTTAAGATATAGTCTAAATAAGAGATTATTCTAATAAAAGAAATGTAGGTGCTATAGACTAGTATCAGAACACTGTAAATGCTTCCTACGGTCTTGGGTGTTGGTAAGCGTGACTGTTGCTCAGAAGTGACTTTGTTCTCACCACAGCCTTGTGAAGGATTGGACTTGAGTATTGTAGGGAGCCAGAACCTGTATTTGGCACTGTTGAGTTTCCTGTTCTGACTCTTATCAACTTACTATCATCTTCAAAAATTTGACTTGAATCCTTTAAAGTGTATTGTGTTATTTTGCAGCTCAGAACAGGGTGTTTATGCCTCTTAGAAAAAGTGTGTGCTATGCTGAGGCTCGAGTGGTACATTCTGGAAATGTCAATGAGGTCAAGTTGGGTGATAGTGTTCTTAAAGTCTTCTACATCCATCCTGATCCTCCTGTCAATTTGTTCTATCAATTACTGAGTCATAGGTATTAAAACTGTAAGCAATAACTGCTGATTTTAAAACTGTTATTTCAGTTTAAATGAGCTTTTGCTTTGTAGAGAGCCTGGCGACGGCTGGCCGAGAGCTTTGAGACAAACAACACCTGATTTGGCTTGTAGGTTGTGCTTCTGAGTGGCATGATCTTCCCTGGCCTATGGGGAGATGACACGTGGCATGAGTTCATGGGCTCCTACTAGGATATAAGCTGTGCCCGGGTAGGGATCGAGGGCTCACCTCTCCACAATGCTGCCTGTAAAGTATCCTGAGTAAACCGCTAAGAGAAGGAACCGGTTGTGTCGTGTCTTAATTCCTGTTGATCAGAGTTGGTGCGGCACATTGCTTCATGTATTTTAAAGCTGTATATATTTTTAGATATGTCAACATTTGGGATTGTTCCATTCTGAAGTATCTTATTTCTATAAAATGATCTTTACAGTCTTTGCTCTGAGGGGTATTTTGTTTGGATATAACACACCACTCTATTATTGAAGGATTAGCATTAACATACTATAGCTTTACACACATTTTTATTATTGTATTTGTCTTTGGGTCTAAGTGTTTCTCCTATGGGCAGCATACAATTAGATTTTTTTTCACATTCTGAAAACCTTTGCCTTTTAATTGGGAGGATTAGTCCATTTATATTTAGTAGGAGTGGTGGAATGGTACATTTAAATTTGTCAGCTTGCTGCTTTTCAAAAAAAAAATCAGAACATTGTATTATTTACTCCAATTTCCTTGACTTCTTTGGGAATGAATTTTAAAATTATTATTAATGCTATTTTCTCAATTGATGTATATCACACATGCTACTGAATTTCAAAAGGATGTTTTGCACATAAGAATATAACATACTTTGGGTATACCTGTACCTGATACCCTCTCCTTTTCACCTCATCCATCTCTCTTTGTTTACTTCTACTATCATGTTCCACAAAACCGCAGTAATTTTATGTAACTATATAAAAAAATCTATAGAATGATATTTTTATCTTTTCTGTTGATTGAATTTAATTTTTTTTTTTGTGTGTGTGGTTCTGTTCATGATGATTTTCTTTAGCTCTTAGGTGTGTTTGGGAAAGTCTACATTTTAAAAATGTTTACTGGTCGTAGAATTTTTGCCTGGTAGTTTTGTTAGTATTTGTACTCGGAACATTGAAGGTTTTGCATCTGAGCTAATAAAGCTTATCAAGTTTAAGCACCTTGAGGCTGGCTCGATGAGTCAGTGAGTAAGAGAAGCAGCCACCGTGCCGGTGAGCTGAGCTGCATCTGGAGCTGTGGTCTGAGAGCAGGTTCTTGAACGCAGCATCTCTGAGTGCTGCCTTTGATACTTCTTAGGCTGCACTAGAATAGAGCTCAGCTTAGGCCTCACTGTTTCCACAACCGAGGTACAGAGAACCCTGTAGCCACTCTGCTGACATCCAGAAAACCTAACCTGGAGTGAAGGCTGAGCCTGCTCTCCTGTACACATTTTTATACCCCACCCCCTCCCTGGCTTTGGATAGATTCCTCAGAAAACGCCAATTAGTTAGATACTTGAGGAAGAGCTTTTGAAAACCTCTAAAAATAGGTCCTCTACTTTTAGCTTTCTCTTTTCTGATACTTTTTTCTTCAAACTCAAATGACCTTGGTTTTTCCCTAGAGCCTCAGATTGTTTTAATAGAAATAAATCAATTAATTCTATTACTTTTCAGTGAGATGACAAGTCAATTTATTTATTACTTTCTTGGTTGTCACTCTGTGTTTTTTTTAGTGTTTTTCTCTCTAGGCTTTAAAATATTCATGCCTGATAGATATTTTAATTCTATTTGGGTGTCATCCTACAATCCAGAGGATGTTACCTTTATTTTACACTACAATTTATGTAAACCTTGGGAGACTGACAGCCAATGCTGTGTTTTTGGATACTATGTATTTGTATAATATATTTGCTCTTTTATAACAACTTCGTCATAGGAATGAATCAATTTCTGAAAGACTCAACATACTCTGTGAGATCAGCATTAATTACCTGTGAGAACGCTACAACTATTTAAAAATACAAGTTAGTGAAGGCCTTGATATGCTGCGATGAGTTCATTTTCTAAGCAGAGGGTGCAAAACAAGTGACTGCCAAACATGAACCCATGAACCACTGACATGGCTGACATAGCACAGACTGCTTGGATTTTAAGTCATTGTTTTGTTTTTAAATAGGGAGAAGCTTTATGGTTCCACTCACAGAATTATTGAAACATATATTGTCTATATTGATTGTAAAATAAAATTCTATAGGTAAACATGTGTGGTTATAAATGTATCTCATGAACTAATTTTTAGGCCAGGGAGTCCTGGGTGAAGTTAGCTAATTAAAGTTTTGCATGTCCCGTGTACAGGTTCATCACATGTCTCCAGTTGCAGGTACCAGTCAGTCCTCAGCTGAACTGTGTTGACAAGGTAGATGCTTCAGTGCAGTGATTGTGTCAGTGTGTCAGGGCTACCATAGAAAGAGCCCAAAGTCTAAGATCAAGGCCTTGGCACATGTCACCTTCTCCCTGAGTCCTCTCTGTCCTCACGTGTCTCTTCTCAACATGTGCTCATCTCCAGTGTCTCTCTGTGTGTCTAAATTTCCTTTTCCTTTTTTATACATTTCTCATGAACAATGTATTTGAGGTGGGGTGCATATCTCACATGCTTATTTGGAGGTCAGAGAATTTGTAGTAACCAGTCCTCGCCTTCTCAGATGAATTCCACCGACTGATATCTGGTTGTCAGGCTTGGAGGCAAGCACCTTTACTCACTGAGCCATCTTGTCAGCTCCTTCTTTTTGAGATAGGGTCTTTCTATGTGGCCCAACTTGGCTTTGAACTCCTCATTCTCTTACTTTTGCCTCTGAATGCTGGGCCATGCTGAGCAGGTTTCCTCTTAGGATGGCATCAATGACATGGGATTAGGGGCTACCTTCTGGCTTCATTTTTGTTTGCTTACCCCTTTAAAGGATCTATTTACTTATCTTTTCTATAGTCATACTCTTTTTTTTTTTCAGAATAAACCACTTTATTTATTTATTTTTTAAAACTCACAACCACAATACAGTTAGTTCAAGGAGGCCAAACACTTGCCCAGTAACCAACACTACAAGCCTCAGTAAACATCTATAGTTAGAGCTCTTTCACGGCTATTCTGAAGCAATGGAGCTGTTAGAAATAAGGGTCTACACTTGCAATATCGATTATACAGAACCAATTTTACATTTCTTCAGCTTGGATTTCTTGGTTTAGATTAAACCATTTGCAAGTCTGCACTGCTGCAAGCACCTCGCTGAAGCCCTCACAGAGTTTGACATTGCTCTGGTTCTGAGCATACTTCAGAAACTGCTTGATCTCTAGAGAGCAAGGTCCAAAAGACTGCTGAGTCTGCAGCTGGGCTCCCGGAGGCTCCTAGTAAGTGATGTCAGGCTTTGCAGGCTCAGCATTACCCCTTCTGCTGAAGCCCCCAGTGATGGCATGACCCAGGGTGTGCCCCACTGCAGAGCCCACAGCCACACTACCAGCAGTGGCAGCCATCTGGGCCACCAGGCCTGGCTGCTGGGGATGCAGCGGCGGGCAGGTGAGCCGACTGCAGATGGTGTAGCTGCTGGAGGCTGAGTGCAGGTGCTCTTCTGGGAGTAGCTCTCATTGGAGGGGCTTGGCTGGCTGGAGGAGTCACCCGGGAAGTGTGGTTTTGGCTTTCATGAAGCATCCCACATGGCATCCTAACTGCTTATTGTCTCAGCGTTCAGAGAACACTAAGTGCCTATGGTCATACTCTTAATCAGTCGTTCTCAATCTTCCTAATGCTATAGCCCTTTAATAAAGTTTCTCATGTTATGGGGACCCCCCAACCATAAAATTATTTTTGTTGCTATTTCATAACTGTAATTAAGTTTTGCTACTGTTATGAATTGTAATGTAAATATCTTATATGCAGGATATCTGATATGTGATCCCCAAAGGGATCATGACCCACACAGTTTGAGAGCCACTGGTCTAAAATAATAAGGATTAGAGTTTGAGGTATGTATTATTAAGGGAGGGCATGTCAGAGCAGGATAGATACACTTAACCTGTAATCATGTCTAAGTACAAAATAAAAAAAATTAGATTGTATCTGTCACCAATAAAAAATGAAGAGAACAGAAAGAATTTTTTTTAGACATTGGGAAGATGTAATTTAACTTATGAAGGCGTTTGCTTTGAACCTTCTACTCTAGAATTGTTGCCAATCAGTAAAGTCTTTGTTTAATAGGATGATTTTCAAAGCTTCATTATTCTCAATCCTGCTTAAATATTAAGAAATTAAAAATTTAGACATTTTCTGTGTGTGGGTATTTTGCCTACATGGACATCTGTAGACCACATTCCTGCCCGGGACTGGAGGCCAGAAGAGGTTATCAAATGTTTTGGAGTCACAGATTCCTCTGAGGTATTGTGAAGATGCCAGGAATGAACCTTGTCTTATGGTTGGTCCCAAGTACTCTTAATTTCTGAGCGCTTTCTCCAGCTCCAAACATAAATATTTTTTACCACATTCTTCTAAGACCTATAGTCTATATGGAAAGGGTACAGTGAACTTATTCATTTGTACAATGAAATGCATTCATAATTATAATTATGCTCTACTTACTATTTTATTTAATCTGACTTCTTAGTTTTTTTTTTTTGTGGAAATTTAAACAAAAATAAAAATGTCTATGGCCACAGTGTCAAAGTCAGTATTGTTTATCACATACAGGTAACAACAAAATTCATACATAGAGAAAATAAAACAATCTTAAGTTTGCTCCTTGCCAGCCACTGGGCATCAGATAGTTTCTCTCTGTGGGTTCCCTTCAAAAAGCATGGTAGATGAATGACTAGGTGTAGACTGCTCCTTTCCGTTCGCTGAATAGAGCTTTATGCAGCCTCTGTTCACAGCGATCTTAGAACAAATGATGTCCAGGCTCTTGTGCCGCAGCGTTCCAGCAGCATCCTGGGTAGGTGTGGATACGCCTTCCATTTGAAAGCAGGTTTGAGTGAGGCAAAAACAGATTGAGAAGTCAATGCAGACCTGGAACGTGGGGAGTTTGGGGAGATGGAGGTTGTCTCCTTCGGTTCCAACATCCCAGCCATTCCCCCCCTTCAATGTGTCCTTGGTGGGGCTGTGGGGTGTGTGCTAGTTTCTGTGACGTTTGGAATCACCTCTTAGTATGACTGTCTATTGCAAACATCTTTACTTAACGTTCAGTGAAAGTGCGACCTTTCCCCGTCCAGGGCCTGTCGTTATATCAGTGGGCCCTGTGTGTGCTCTTGGTTGGAATAAATCTCCAACTCAGGGGCAATAGATCACAGCCCCCATCATTTATGGCCTATAAATTAGAGGGTGGCTGGGAAATCTGGCTTTGGTGCCTGGCTGATCCCTCCTTAGATACAGTGTCACTCTTTTCTCGGGGGATAGTGGGGGCAGGTTGTTTGGTCTCCTTCCGAACCCCCTGAAAGACAGTATTTACAGGCTATGGAAATACCTTAGCCACATGTTTATTTCTTTGAGACAGTCTGCCCCGAGCTCATTGGCTCCTTGTTCGTGTGTCTGTTCGAGCTGTCTGGGCCTTTAGTAGCCTTGGGTGGTATGCGCTCCACATTTCCAAAGCTCCTCAGTGGGACCAGAGCACGCTTTTAAAAGCCCCACCACACCCTGAGTGTTTGGGGTTTCATAATGGCAGAGTGGCTCTCTTCAGCACTCTGGAGGGTGCATTCCTGAGGCAGGGTGTTCCCCTCTTTCCACCGAAGCTACAAAGCTCCATTGAGGGCTGGGATTGTCCCATCCCTGAACCTCGAGACACTTGGCAGTGCTCTGGGGGTTCCCGCCTCCTGTAGCCTGTCACATCCCCGTCAAAAACAGACTTATAACTGTGGAATGCTAGATTTCAGGATACATTTTGCTGCTCTAGGGAAGCTATGGCCAGGAGACATCTCTAGCAGGTTCAGATTCCAGAGGATCATGCTGTCTCCATATTTGGAAGTAAAGCGTTATCCTGTAAGCAGTCCTAGGGTGCCACTGTTTAGCCCATAGATGCCTTGTGATGATCCCAGAGGGGACGAGGGAGCGTGAGAGCCCAAGGCGGTGGGGTTGCGGAGCTGGAGGTGCACAGAAGGTCATCTGGCCTAGCTCTCCACCAGATGCAGGAATCTTCACCCTGATGTCCCTGACAGGAACTCATCAGCCTCAGTCTGTGGAGGTTGGGGCCCTGCCTGGACTGCAGCCCTGGTTAGCTCTTCACTGCCAGCTGGATGTTCTCAGCCTGATCCATCCATGTCACCCCTCCTTCCCTATGCCAGGCTCTTGGGTCTACAGTTGTGTCCTGGCAGGATAGTTGAGAAGAAATTCTAGAAGGAACTGGAAGAACTCAACTTCGTGTCTCACTTTAGGCTGTCCTTTTCCCAGTTACCTGGTAACTAGGAAAACTAAAAGTTACTAAAGTAGCCAGAGGCTATGCTTGTCCTCAGCAACCTTCTTCCTCAGGACACAGAATCTTGTGTTGGAGCCACAGCCCAGGGATTCAAGCTAAGATACTTAGCCTTTGCTGTTCAGGTTTCATGCCCATAGAACAGGACTACTGCTGTCTGTTTCACGTGGTTTCTGTGGTGACTGTGTTCTGTGGTGACTGTGATGCATTTAAAGCATTGGCAACACCATCTCATTATGCCTAGGGCTATGTAATAATCCACCCAAGCAACCCTTAGCCAACGATGAAGCTCCAACTTGTAGAAGACCCCTCTGGGTGGAAGATATGTTCCTTCTACATCTCCAAGCCCTCCCCTTTAAGCTTTTAAACCTGTTTATCTGAGGTCAATTCTTAGGAGCCAGGGTTTTTACTATTTCAAATGCTACATGCTTCCCCTGGTTTTGAACTCATCACTCTTTACCCATAAAGCCCCTATAATTAATGTACCAGTCAAAGAGTAAATGGTAGCGAATGAAACTGGCTTTTAGAAGGGCTGGACCTGGGATCAGCATCTGTCACTACCGAGCTGGGTGATCTTGTATTGGACAGTACATCTCCACAGTCAGGTTTTTTTTCATCTGTAAAAGGAGGAGCCTGGTTAACTTGAAGCTCTGGGGTTCTCACTTATGAAGTAGATGGTTATTCCTGCGTGTGGAGATTATGTGAAGAAAACCCTTGCAAAGGTTTTAGTACAGAGGAAGCACTCGGCAAGCAGTGGGTGCTGTCATGTCCTCGCAGAAATGATGACCTCCAGTGAAGGTAGGCTGAACAGTTTATACTTGGATGAGGTATTCAAGCTAAGGCATCCACACTAGAGTTTCCTGTGCTGCATAAACCTGGTTTTGCAGGACGGTTGCCTAGCATTAGGGCATGTAATATGACTGTGAAGCAGATTTTTCCTCGGCCCATAGATAACTGGTCTCCAGGGGGGCCTCAATCCTGTGACCCTGTCTTCATTAGCCATGTGAACCTTCTGGCCTGGTCTGCCCTTGGTAATAATTCCTGCCGGGTCACAAAGAATATCTTACCCCATGAGCCTTGGGTTAATGCCAACCTTTGACCCTATTCACTTAAAAGGTAATCAACAGCAGAGGCATTCATTCATGGACCCAGAGCACATTTATCAAGGGACATTCTTGAGTTTCTTAGTTCATCGTGACTCTGTGTGCTTGGATGCTGCCTTCTTCCCGAGATAAGAACAAAGGCAGGTATCTGAGTTTCCTTGTGTCTGGGCCATCCATCACCTCTTCTCTTCTCTCCACACCCAATTGAGTCAGGAACTCCCATTAGAGGGGCTTTGAGCTGATGACTCCGACAAAGCCCAGAACCCTGACTCCCCTTCCTTTATGATCTCATTATCAGACTGATGGGTGACAACCATGTGGGGGAACTGAACAAGCAACCATCACTGACAAACACAGAACACATGTTTGCTGTCCTGAGGACGTGGCACTTCCTTTATGCTCACAGGGCTACTTAATTCAGTCCAGCACATTTTGGATACCTGCCCAATTGCTCATTCGTTCAATTATTTACTGTTCATCAAACATTTTTTTTGAGTGTTGTATACAAGCACTGTACTTTACTGTTTAGTGGGTTGGGGACAAAAGAAATCTACAACTCCTATTCTGCCTGTGACATTATAGGAGATGCTGTTTGCCTTGGCAAGACACTCACAAAACAACAACATGCACAAGAGAGGAGAGTTATTTATTTCATGTATGTTTCATGCCTTTATTCATTCAGTTTATCAATCACCAGATGGGACTCATGCATGATGCTAGACGCTGATGTCGGGAGATGAGCAAGGAAGGTATAATTTCTTCAGTCATGGAAAGCTGGGGAACTTCTGTAGTCTAAGTGACCAAGCACCAGCACCATCAAACTGAGATCTCTATTTTAAGGCAGATTTGGGCTTGCCCAGAAGTTAGAAAAATGAATTCCAGAGAGAAGGAAGAACAAATGTAGAGTCTTATCATGGGAAAGAGATCAGAATTACACAAATTTTTTTCTATGTATTTATTTGATGATGGCAGTGCACATGCCTCTCTCTCTCTCTCTCTCTCTCTCTCTCTCTCTCTCTCTCTCTCTCTGTGTGTGTGTGTGTGTGTGTGTGTGTGTAGCAAAACTGCAGGAATTGGCTTTGCTCTTCCACTGACCATCAGGTTTGGCAACAAGCCCCTTCACCCACTTAACTATCTCGATGGCCCAAGATACATATTTTTTGAAAAGAAACTTTGAAATCAGGTGTGTGGAGTTGGGAGTTAATGACAGGTAGAATAGGAGATGAGGCTGTAGATTTAGGAAAAGGTTGTAGAGCAGGCTGTGACAGGAGTTTGTGAACCTCCCTAAGAAGACAAATACTACGAGTTTAGAGACTTGTCTTAGGTTATTTATTGTTGTTTTCTGTAGCATTCAGCCGACCAAATGGGACCGATTGCTTCAATGTGTGGGACAGAAACAAACCCTACATTATTGTTGACCGTTAGGAGACATTATTAAGAACTGGAGCTGGAAGCCTTACAAATGGCTAAGCATTGTAATAACCTTATTGAATTCAGAGCATAGGGGAGTACGTTCTGGATAGGAAGTACAGAACAAGCAGACTGAGGGGAAAGTACAAGGGAGGGAAAAGGCAGCGCTTCCTCTATGTGCACCTCTTTCAATGTGAGAAACATCTCTACAAAGCAGGCCCTAAGACATTGTTACTTCTACTTTCAGATGTGGACACTGAGGCCCATAAAGGTAACTAGCCAAGGACATTTGGTCAGTAGGTCTGGAGTTGGGAAACTTCCCATGTACAGAGAGTGCGGGGGAGATGAAACCAGTGGCTCACCATAGCTGAAGAAGATGTCCTCTAGAAGGGATTTCTCTGTTTCTTCTGCTGCCATATAGCATTTCAAATATTCATCTCCCACTGATGAAGGCCAGGAATAGGCCATGTCATGTCACCTGACTGTGTTGCTAGTGCTGACTGACTGACTTTCATCAGCTCCATTTGTTCCCTATTTCTGTTTCTTTTTTATTTATTTATTTATTTTATTATTTTTTTTATTTTTATTTTTTTTCCTATTTCTGTTTCTATGGCAATCCTCATCAGTGTCAGAGGAGGTCCTTCTGTGTCTATGTTTGGAATGTCTTGGACTTCTGAGCCCTGGTGATTATGAAAAATGCAACCTTGGCTATTTCCTCTCTCTTAGTCTCTTGCTTTTCTTCCTGTGGGGACAGGGATGCTTTCTCCTTGCTACAGAAGCTCCCCTTAGCAGCCAATATCCACTCTTCACCTGAACATAACTGGCTGACTCTGCATGGATTGGTGAGCTCTACTTCAAGGGCCATTCCCTGGGCTGTGCCCCTCATCATCCACCATATTTGGCATAAATGGCATAGAGACGGACATAACTCTGTGGACATGTGACCTGTGTATCACACAGTCTTATGCTTGGCTCAAAGCACTATGGCCAGCCACAGTCTTGCAATCATTAGTCTTTTTATCTTTGAGATTATTTCCTAAGTGGATCCTATGGATCAAGGGAACATACATAAGAAAGAGGAGAGATGCAGAGTATGTCTTTTCCGTTGAGCATTCATAACACTCTAGAGCATCTGGATGGATCTGTGGGTCATGCACAAGGTAGGCATTGGAATTAAATCTCACTTTAGAGGGTCAATGAAGGTAATACCACTCCAAGAAGCAGAAACTACCAAGGAATCCCATTCCATCACAGCAACTTATTTGTGCTATTTCCTAGATTAGTCACACATTTATGACAAAATAATGGCTAGTGAGGGGCAAAAATGTATGCTGAGCATCTACTGAAGGCTGAGCTCCATTTTTTACCAGACATATGCAACCTGTAACCCATAGGTCATATACACTGCATAACAGCACAGTTATGAATGTGGCCCAGTACAAAGTCATAAACTTTTGTTTTACTATTCTTCCTCCTCTCCCTTCTCTCCTTTCCTCCCCTCTCTTCTCAGTCCTCATTTTTCCTTCTCTTCCTTCTCCTCCTCTTTCCCACTCTGTGCCTGATTCTTGAATGTGAACTCATTAGGTGGCAATGTCCTGTTGCAACATCGAAAGATTAGACAGACCTGCAGGCATAAGAAGAAGGACCATGGAGGAACATCACCAAAGGAGAAAAAAAATAAAGTTTGTAAGAGCCTGAGGAACAGGAAGCTTGCAGTGAGACTACATCTCCTAAAAATGTCAGAGAAGCTACACCCATGACATCTCATGAACATAGCTACCAAACATGGTTTGAGGAAGGCTGACACCAATAGCCATGCTAGCATGGAGTCAGAGAAACAACACCCATGAAGTCTTATCAACATGGCTTCTTAACACGAAGTGAGCAAGGTTGACACCAATAGGCATGCTAACATGGAAGGGGAAATACCATGGGCCTTAATTCTAAACAGGAAATTACAGGTAACTAAAGAGTTCTGAGAGTAGGAGAAATAGTCTTCAGGAGGGAAGAGCCCCCATTGGCTGTCTACTACTAAGTAGTCATCCCTGTCGTCATATACATACAACTAATATTATAAAGATGGAACAGGTTGACTGTCTGTCCATAGGAATGAATGTATTGGTTGGTTACCATTCTATGTCACTCTGATTTTTACTATCATATGTCTGTCTGTCCATATGAATGTATGTAGTAGTTTGCTGATTACAGTTATTTTTTGAGCATCAGCTGACATTTCCAAGCACAAGCCACATGTCAAACATCCAACCAGGACCTGGGATACACACACACACACACACACACACACACACACACACACACACACTGAAAAAAAACCACCTCTTGTATATTTGAGGGCAACTCTGGTGTCCCCTCTTCTCTACTCCTCCTGGAAGTAGGATTAGCTATCTCACCTTCGGTCTCCTTTCATCTGAGAGGGGAGCAGTTATTAGAGCTGCCTCTTCTTAACAACTTTCAGTTTATTTAAAGATTTCTTAGCCCTGATATTACACTGTAGGCTGAGCAGTGGGGTCACATGAGGATTCTTTTATCCACTATCATTGTAATTATTTATTCTAATTAATGCAGCCCAAAGAACCATTCTTTTTAGCAGCTGGAGCATTCCACCAATACCATTAATTGCTTATATCGTGTCTTCAATATGAAGTACCTTCAATGTATGTACTCGTTTATTTGAGCTTTTTGATAATCTTATAAATAAACTCTATCATTCTCTAGAAGAGAGAACTGAGACAGAGGGGACAACTGGTGTAGGTCTGGCCCTTAGGAGAAGAGTCTTAAGAGTGTGACTGGCCTTCTTGTAGTTTGTTATGCTATGTTTGATTGATGTCCCTGGGAGGCCTGTTTTCTTCTGAGGGGAGGAAGAGGTGAGGTGGATATGGGGAGAGGGAAGGTGGTGGGAGGGAGACTTGAGGGAGGGGAGGAAGGGGGAAGAAAAACAAAACAAAATCGTGAGAACTCCTGAAAGTACTCAGCTTAGAGACCGTGATGAGGATGGCGTCTCCACAGATGGGGAGAGGAACACCTATGACTCAAGAGCAGTAAAGGAGACCCAGGCAGCAGAGTGCAGAGGGAGAAGACCAGGATCAAGGCAGACAGGACCTTCAGATGCCAAAAAACTTCCAAGGTCGAAGCTTAGCCCAGAAGCAGCAGAAAACTGTTCAAGCTACAGAGCCTGTGATGGGGGAATCAGACATCTTGCACAGAAGACAAAGGCCAAAGATGTCATCCAATTTCTAGTGTCTTAGTGTATGACATAGAACGGGATAAGGGGAGGAAGGAGGAACAGAGAGGAAAAAAAGAAAGAGGTACGAGAAAGGGATCGTGGAAGGGCCTGCAACACAAGCCCAGCCTACCCCTTTGCAGCTTAATTTTTTCCCCTGATTTCCATCCCCTCCGTCAAGGAGGGCAGCAGCTTCAGCTGTTTTATTGCCCAAGTGAGCGAGCACAGGGCTGCCTGCAGATGGTCCTGAGGAGTTTGGAGATCATTAGATGGGTGATTTATTGCAGGTCGAAGCAGAGCAATTTCGTGCCTCTCACAGCAGCCCTTGAAGCCTTGTGATGAATGAGAAGCCAGGTACTGTAAAGGAAATGTGCAATGCTGGGAACAGCATGGCCAGGAGACAGAGCCCCGGGTGGGCCACAGGATGGACTGGTTTGCACGGCTCTACATTATCAGCCAGGCCCTTGTATCTGAGCAGGCTGTTTCTGTTCGAGCCTCAGTTTTCAATCCATGATGTGAAGGAGCCCGGGTAAGATTTTCCTTGGGGGATTGTTACTAGTTTCCTATGTGTATACCTTTCTGTCTTCCTGATCATCAGCATCCACCAATGCCCTGTGTGCTGTACAGCACATGCGTCATCTCAGCAGGAATAGCCACAGCAGGGCTTGGCATACGCATCCTGTGCATGGCTTCTCTTAGCTTCTTCTGCTGAGCCCCAAAATCCTTCATGGAGCCGCTGGTCCCCTGTCTGTGTGTGTGTGGGGGGGTGCCCTTTCACGATGAGTCCCTTACAGCACTCCTCCTCCCTGTAACCAAATTTTTCTGGCCTCCTTCCTCCTGGGTCTGACTGAGAAATGGTTCATAGTCTCCAAAGCATCATCAGTAGTGAACCCTAATTTCTATAGTGGAGGCATCCAAGAGACAAGGTCCCAGCCCGGCTACAGGAGGAAGGCTTTCATTTGTTACCTCTCCTCCCAGTAAACTTCAAGCATTCACAGGTTTAAACAAAGGCAGGATGTAGCGAACGCACAATGTGTCTGTGTCTCTGTAGTGCAGGCTGACTTGAAGCTCACTATGTAGCTTGTTGTGGCTTCAAACTTGGGGAGATCTTCCTACCTCCGCTTCCTGAGCACCGTGATGTGCTCAGGTATCAGTTACCACACGTATCTGCAACTTATGTAAACCCTTCAGCTAAGACTGGCTATTTCAAAGCCATGCCATCCTTCTAGAAGACAGCTTTGGGCTATTTATTTGGCCCCCTTCCTTTGTAGACTTTGAAAAGCCCTGATTCCACTTCTCCTTTTAGCCAAGCCATATATATGGCTCCTGAGAACTTCTAAATGCCTTAAGAACCCTCTCTCTGGCTGTGGTCCTTCAGAAATGAAAATCTGTGGGTCCAAGGTAGATCAGGATGGTGCAGGGTAGAGGAGGGAAAAGGTACCAAAACTGGAAAAGAAAAGAGTTGAACAGAGAGAGGGATAAGAGAGATGCTAGAATCTAAGCATCTAAAATAATCATTTGGCAAGAGTTGTTTTTTTTTTTTTTTTAAATGCAGCTGACATGCCAGTGTGCACAGTTTCACTAGGAGGCTATAGGATAGACCTCATTGTCAGGTGTTTTGTGAGGTGCCAAACCTGGATGGTTGTACTTGGTGCTGATACCAAATGCGCTGTAGAAATGAAGATGTTGGAAGCTGACCTAGGTGCCTCATGGGATCAGGGCCCCCAGGATGATGGGCTGCTGCTGATCTCACAAAGGAGGGCTGGAATGGTAACTCGGTTTATAAAGTGCTTGAGTTGCAAGCATCAGGACCAGAGTTCAGCCTCCAGAATTGTGTTGAAAAGTTTGGGTGTGGTGGCTGCAAATTTGTCATCCCAGCATGAGGGAGGGTGAAACAGGTGGATTTCTGAAGCTTGCTGGTCGGTTAGCCTAGCCTATTTGGGGAGTTTCTTAAGTCAATGAGAGATCTTATCTCCAAAAAAAAAAAAAAAAAAGCTGAAGTGGGTGACATCTAAATAAGACTGGTCAGCGTCCTCTGACTTCTTCATGCATGTGTGCATACACTCATGCACGCACACATGTGATATGGTTTCAATGCTTTTCAGCCCAAGGAATCTAGGCTAAGGGATCAAGGCTTATCACCTTCACTGAAGGATTACAACCTGAACCTGGAAGGAGCTGGACAAGGTAGGACCCTTTGGAAAGAGGTGTCGTAGCCTGGTTCAAAGCAGGAGGCACACCCCAGGCCTGGACTTTGGTTCACACCCAGGCTGTGTCAGCAATGTTTCAGGCGTCCTGTTGGCTAGGAGTGAAGAGGGTTTGACCTTGAAGAGCCTCTGGCGCTTCAGGTGCGTTGTTCCAAGCTCACAGCCTGATGCTTGCCATTCACAGTAGATGCTCTGGGGACATCTCTTTCTTCCACCCTGCTTCCACGTGCAGTGAGGATTTTTTGCACGCCTATATCTTAGCCTCAGCTCCAGCTCAGAGCCCCCCCCCCCCAAAAAAAAAAAACATCCCATAGGCCTCCCATTCCATGTGGCTTCCCCCAGCAGCTGCCCAGCATCCTTCATCTATCCTTCTTCACACCCGTGCCTACTTTCAGCACATCCCTTTGGCCTCCTTCCAAGAATCTGGGATAGTGGGGCCTCCTGTCAAAGAAAGAGCTTCCTCAAGAGGGGATTGTGTTTTTTTTTTTTTTCCTGCTCCTCAGCTGGGACCAGCTGTTTCCAGCTTGCAAAGGGAACCTTCACTTCCAGTTCTCCATTTGTTCCAGGGTAAAACTAAGTATCCCTGGACCACCCAAAGCTCAAGCTGTGTTGGAAAAGACCCTGGAAATGTTCTTGGCTCTGGCTGCCACTGTATGGGGAAGGGATAGCTGGCAGCAGTTATCACAGCGGGCAATGCCTGGGAAGAGGACAAGCTTTGGGGCCAGGCCAACATGGTTGGGATCCAAGATGCAGCTAGGATTGGACACATGGATCCCTGGGTATCTATCCCCATCTACATTATGGAAATGATGTATTCATCTCAATAGGTTCTTGAGTGAGCTGGATGAAATGATGTGTGTACATACAGCATCTCAGCTGTTTAGAACCTTCAGAAAGATGCCCAGGTGAAATCCATTACCAGGACGAAAACCATATGATTTCAGTGGCCGTATGTGCACAGTGAACAGAGACAGAGTCCAGAAGAAGATTGAGAGGGAGATTTCCTTTTGAGTCTGATATGGCTGTCCCGTAGGCTGCCCTCCTTGACTCTTCTCCTTCAATCTCCACTATACCACACTCCCTTTGCTTTGCTGCGCACCTTGAGAGCTCACATTCTGGCCCCACTAACTCTGTCTGGTCTTTCCTTGAAGCTTTGAGTCTGAATAGGGCTTGTGCTGGTTCCTTTTGTAGCTGGAGCAGAGGCATTGGTGGAGCAGAGAGGAGCCTTGCCGTTGTTGATGAGTGAAACATCTCCAGGACAAACGTTTTAAGAATTACCTTTTATTCTTTTATTCTCTTTATTATTTGTTTCTATGCGTGAAGAAGTCAGAGGACAACCTTGGCCAGTCTTATTCAGATGTCACTCACTTCGGGTTTTTCGGAGATAGGATCTCTCACTCTCACACACACTCATACAATTTCATAGCTGCATAGCATGCATTTTAGTCATTTTTCTCATCCATGTTCCCTCTCCCAGCCTCCTTCCCTGTCCACTGAAACACGTCTGCCCAACAAATCCCTCCTACCCTCAAGTCTGTCTTGTGTAGGTGTGCGACCCAGTGGGTTCAGTTAGGGTTGTCTGCATGAGCATGGGTTAGAGGTTATTTATGGAAGCAAGTGGCTGCACCATTGAAGAAAAGGACCTCACCCAAGAAACTGTTAACTGCCTATTGTGCCTCCGAAGAGGTGGGGCCTCATCAAACCTTTCCCCTTCCACAATGGAATATCAATTGGCTGAATCTCTTATTGCATAATTCCAGTATGTCAACTTTGGAAGCATCCTCCCAGAAAAAAACATGGGAGGGATGAGAAAGAAACCCCAGTCTCCTTCTCCAGTCCCCAGTACGGTGCTCAGTACCCAGCATTTACCCACCATCATTGCTGTTGGTAGGGATTGTGATGACGGTGTTATTCCCAATGGGTAAGGGAAAGGTTCCAGGCATCTCTAGCACTCTGAGTAGAGTGAAGGAGTGGTGAGCTGGTGTACTCCTGGCAATGTAGCTTTAAGCTAGTAGCAGATCATCAGGAGGGACCTCTGACTCATGAATGAGGACAGGAGAATGATGTGATCTGTATCCGTAAGGAATGGCAATGGAAACCAAAGCATTATCTCTTGGGGGAGTTCTATAGCTCTTAAGTACCTTCTGTGTGCTTTGGCAGTGGATACCACAAAGGATTGTGTTTAGTTCCATCTCAGAGATGGAACACTTTAAAAACTGTGAGAAGTCTGGCCACTTATGCAAAGAAAGAAACAATATAAACTAACATCTCTCACAGCAAGTCTGTTGCTCTCTTCTGTCTGGCTGCTCTTCAAAAGAGATGTGTACAAAGGAGATACATTTATGTTCTGATTCCAGTTTAGGATAGTTCCCTAACTGTGGCTTTGATAAGCTGTTGCTAACTTTGGGGATTATAACAACTTAAACATTTTCTTATAGTTTTGGAGGCCATAAGTCTTAAATGAATTCTAAACAGCTGAGGTCTCAAAGTGTCTGCAGGACTGCATCCATCTATAGACACTTGTTCCCCACCCCCAGTTCCTCAGATGCGTGTACATTCCTTGGCTCTCAGCCTCACATCATGGGTGGGTGTTTTGTTCACTCAACCACTATGACCACGTTACCTTCTTCTGTCTCTGACTATGATCCAGTGTGTTCCCCTTACATGGACCCTTGTGATTATATTGAATTTACCCAAGTAATCCACCATGGGTCCTCAGGTCTTAATCTCACCTGAGGTATTTTTTCCTGGTATAAAACAACATCTACAAATTGTAGGAATCAGGGCACAGGCATCTTTTTTCTTTTTCTTTTTTTGGTTTTTTCGAGACAGGGTTTCTCTGTATAGCCCTGGCTGTCCTGGAACTCACTCTGTAGGCCAGGCTGGCCTCGAACTCAGAAATCCGCCTGCCTCTGCCTCTCAAGTGCTGGGATTAAAGGTGTGTGCCACCACTGCCCAGCATGGACACAGGCATCTTTAAGAAGGCATTATTTAGCTTATCACCATAGCTAAGCAATGTTTTGAGTCAGTGTATTCCACTCCCTGTTAAATCTGTAGCTTGTGCTGTTCAGCATAGTTATTGCTTTAGAACAAAGAGGACCCCTTGGACTTGCAGCCTGATTATTATGCACATTTATTAAGCACTGCTGTGCATCTGGCACAGCTGTAAGTTAGTTCCTAGGACTTCACATAGCACTCACTTCTCTCATGAGGGCAGTGCTATTGGAATCTTTCAGATGAGTGATCATAACGTAGATGAAGTAACCTGTCCCTAAGTATTAAGGTGGAAAAGGAAGGTAGGAATCCTGGTTGTCTGGTCCCTAAACTTTCACCAAGAAGTCACTACTGTGTGTGGAGCATGAGTCTGTTGCACTGAGCTGTAGTGTAGTCTGCTGTAGTGACTATCCATGCTTGACTTCACTGGTTCTAAATCGACTCTCTGTGCTAATGAAAGTGTAGCACACCAAACATCATTGACTTGACACTTTTTACTCATGACTTTAGAGATAATGAGTGTTCTTACTTAGTGGTATACTAGCTGGCATTTTTGTGTGCCTCTTCACTAACAGCAAATTATTCTTTTTCTCTTTTGCCAGAAATCCTCCTTTTTCTGTTCATTGGGTTAGTGGAATGTCTAGCCAGGGAGAAGGGTGATGTCATGGCTGTGGCTGGTTTTGGAAGCTGACTCCTGGGCTCTGCTCCTATAGTGCAGAGGGCAGTGAGGACCTCCTCTTCTCTCTTATCCTTGTTTCTGTCAACTTCTTGCTTGGTGGTATGTCTCCTCCCCTGACCTCTCCTTTAGCTAGAGGTAGCTGTTAGGCCAACATCTGTTTGCTTAGCTGCCATTTGTCCCCAATGATTAGCCTTGGTGCTTAGATGAAACCAGTCCCGGGGGGTTAGGAACTCTCACCTTTTCTGCTTGGTAATCTTGCAGTCTCACTTGTTTCTGGGGCTATCTGTTGGCAGTCTATGTGAATAAAGAAAGAGAATAAAACATGTTTCACCTTAGAACTGCAGTTAAAGGTTCAAGTGAGGAAAAGCTACAAGACTTCAGCTTCTCATGAGCACATTGGTGAGGAAGGGATGAAGACAAGCCTCTCACTTGAAATATCTTCTCAGAGGGACTTTGAAAAGTCACCTGGCCTTCTATGACAGTGTTAACTGGCCTTTAGATAGATACCCTTTTCCAGGGAATAAAGCTAGAAGATGCTAGCTGATTACATTTCCTCCATTACCCAAAGTCTATAACCTATTAAGAAATTGGGAGAAGAGATAGGTGGTTGGAGTTGGAAAATCAACTCAATTACTATTAAGACTACAGGCTAGGTTGATAAATACTCTTAGCAAAGTGATATGTTACAAAATTGACATAGAAAAATCAGTAGACTTCCTATATAGCAAAGATCGAAAAATAAGCCAGGAAGACTGTCCCATTTGCAGTAGCCTAATTTTTTTTCCTCAGAATAAAGACCCAGGCAACAAAAACTGCAAAACACCAAAGAAAGAAATAGAGAGAGGAACTAGAAAATAGTGAGGCCATCTCAGGAGTTGGCAGGGTTAATATTGTAAAAATGACCACCCTTCCAAAAGCAAATCTACAGATTTAATGCAATGCCTATAAAAACCCCAACATAATTTGCCACACACACTCGTCTATACCAGTCACGTCTGCAGTATCGGGAGTAAACACCTGATCAAGGACAAGAGGCATTATGGCCCCAAGAGGGAGCCTATGCCTCCTGGGTATTCAAGACAGTCGCTGGCATCTCCTAACACAGATGTGTTCCAGATCAGTCTTTCCAATCGTCAACACACCCTCATATTTAGGCATAAAGGTACCCCAAGAAATGATTCATTAATGGCTAAGATTGGCCATTGTTTCCTGGTCAGCACACCGTTCCAATATATCCTAATTTAATTCCAAGCCATCCTTAGCTTGGAATTTCTCTCTAGGAATCTGCCTTGTCAAACAGGTTTGTCCTTAGAGTTAGCAACAGAGGTCAAGCTCATTCCTCATTCCTTAGGGCAGCCCCACAATAGTCAGAACTGTTTTACATGCTAGAAACTCAAGGACATTAGCTAGAACTGTTAGGTAGGAACTTCCAGGTGTGTGCCTCCAGCCATGGAGACCCAGAGAATTAGCAGGAAATGCTAGATCGGACTCTCCTAATCCTTCCCTCCAGCAGAACCAGGGAATTAGCATAGGAATACCAAAATAGCCCCAGCAGGGAGGGCTCAACTGCTCTTCCTCCTGCCTTCACACCTGGCTACCTGATTCTAGCGACCTTGTGTGGTGGTCACTTGCCTACATGACTTCAGGCTTGCGCCCCTTGCTGTAACCCCTGCCCACCTATGTGACTCTTGCCATTCGCCCTTTTTTCTGGTATACCGTATAAGCCTGTTTCTCACTTTGTGCTCTCTCTTGGATGGGGACTCTCACTGGAACTTAGATGAACTAGAACTTAGATTCATGCAGTCTGCAGTCCCCCTGGTCCAGAGCACTTGGGCCCGTGGAATGCAGCACCTATCCAGAGGAGGAGATGGCTGCTGCTTTAGACCCAGTGTGTTTCAGGTAGCCTCAGATGTACCTCAACTATTTAGCTGCCAGATTTATCATTTCTCTTTTACAATGACTGTAAAAGTCTGATGTCATTTTTAAGAAATACATTCAGATTCACACACCTTTGCGTCGAGTCTGTTTGTCATCCGCCGACTTAATTGCCCACCTGACCAGAACTCTCACCTCATGGAAATTGGGGTCCCCTCAACGAATCTGATCCGCGGCAATAATTCTTTACAGAAACTAAAAAAAAAAAAAAAAAAAAAACCAACAACAACAACAACAAAAAAAACCCTTAAAATTTCATATGGGAACACAAAAGACGCAGAATAGGCAAAACAACCCTGAACAATAAAAACCTGATTTAACAATATCATCATCCCTGATTTCAAGTTCTACTACAGAACTATCATAATTAAAAGATTATTGTATTGGCATAAAAACAGACGCACTGATTAGTGGGACAGAACTAAGGTCCCATACACGAGCCCACTCTCATACAGCCACTTGATTTGGACAAAGAGGCTAAAATCCACACTGGAGAAAAGCTATTGTCTTCAACAGATGGTGCTGGTCAGACAGAAAGCGGGCTGTAAGCGGAAGAACAAAGCTGGGTCTGTGCTTTTAACCCGCACAATGCCAGATGGATGAGAGATCTCTAAGGTCGGCCAGAAATTCTGAAAGTTGTAGAAGAAAGGGTAGGGAGCACACTTCAGGAGATAGGCTCAGGCAAGAACTTTCTGACTAGAACTCTGATTACCCAGGAAACAGGACCAACAATCAACAGGTGAGACTCATGAAATTAAAATTTGTACTGCAAAGGGAAGTATTAGTTGGCCAGAGAGGGAGCCTAGAGAGTTAATAAAAAAAAATTGCCAGCTATATCTCTGACAGAGGATTAGCATTTAGACTATACAAAAACAAACAAACAAACAAACAAAAAAACCTAACCAACCAACCAACCAACCAACCAAAAAAACCTCAAGAGCTGAACACCAAGAAAGAAAACAGCGAAGCAATTAACTGTGGGCTATGAAACTTAACAGAGTGGAAGAAATACAATGGCTAAGACATATTTTTAAAACCATTTACTATCCTTAGCCATTAGGGAAATAAACAATTAAAATACCTTGAGATTTAATCCTACCAAAACCAGAATAAATAAGATTGAGAAAACAAAGGCCAACAAATGCTGGTGAGGAAGATAGGAGGGGTTAGGAGGGGAATGGGAGGGGGATAGGAACATTCATACACTGTTGGTGCAATCCTAGGACTCAACCCAAACCCTCCTGTGTATATACTCAAAGGACTCTTATTTCCTGTGTCCGAGACACATGCACATCCATGTTGATAGCTATGAGAACATTGAAACAGCCTAGACATCCATAACCTGATAACTGGGTAATGAAAGTATGGTGTTCAGGGAAAATGAGGTTTTATTTAGCTGTAAAGAAAAATGAAATTATGAAATCTGCAGGCGAATGGATGGAACTGAAAAACATTAAGTTGAGTGAGGTAACTCAGACCCAGAAAGACAAATGTCACATGCACCCAGTCATATATGGAGCTTGGTGAGGGCATAAAGGAATACCTATCAATGCTAGGAAAATAGAAAGCGGCCATTATCAAGAATTAGTGGGAGCATAGTAGAACACGGGTGATATGAAGAGGGAGTGGAGTTTAAATGGGGAGAGGGATGGGAGGCCAGGGCAGTGGGGGGACATTGATGTCTAATTGATGCTACTCTACAGAGGGACTAATTGTCTTCTCCAGACTCATAGGATATCAAATAAAAAAACCTCAGTGCCAGGTGTGAGACACTTCCCTTGAGATGTTAGTCAGAAGTGTCCTGGAGACACCGTACTCCCAGAACAATATAGTCTATTGTTATTGTTCTTGGTTGTCTACCAGAACTTGCTGATAAGACCCCATTTCCGATGCCACCTCACACTTCAGATGCAGGTTATGTAGAGATCAAGATGGTACTGATCAGGAACCTTCTTTTCTGCTGGCTAGCTCTCATAGTACGGGAAGGTGCAATTCAGGCTGCTGGGACACAAAGGTCATCAACAGTTTTACACACATGACAACTACAATAATGACTAGCATAGCAGGATGTGCCCATGGGCACAATAGTGGTATGAACATTATGGTGGTAAACAACCATGTTCTCATTGGCTTGAAAGCTTACTCCACAGGAGGAAGCACACGCCTTGTACCTGAAATCTGGCTAAGAATCCATAGTTGGAGAGCTTAAAGGCCCTGGGGTAAATCTACAGATATTATTTTGCTAAATGGATATAATATCCAGCAGCCCTCTAAATTTGTATGTCAGTACCCATAGATTAGTGTGGTTCTCTGAGCCCATCAGGGAAGCTGCTTTGTGCAGTGAATGGCAGTTAGTGTGGAAACTCACACCTGGTTAAAGGGCAGAGATCAAGTATCTGAAGAGTACTTAGCCACGAACGGGTTCTGTATCATTCACCCTCTCCAGAACTGACAGATCATCACTAAAGAGGAGGTTAAAGACTGTAAGAGTCTGAGGCTGGGGGATTGGAGTGAAGCTGTCTTTTGGACAAGACAGGACCACTGCACTCAGAGCATATCGGAGATAGACCAGAGCAGTTTGGTTGTCTGCACAAGACCTGCACAGAATCAAACCAGTCAACATTCTAGCATAGACTGGGAGGGGTTCATGAGACCCACGAATGTTTAGCTGCTATCCGGTAATAGCTTCTCAGAGAGAGAGAGTCAAGAGTGCTCTCTCTTAGGTCGACTGTGCTGTGAATGGCCTCACACTCACAGACATACACAGAGCACAGATTGGACTCAGCGTAACAAAAAACAAACAGACAAAAAGAAGGCATGGAATTTTAAAGGTGGAGGTAGGATCTAGGAGAAGTGGGGGTTCAAAGTGCATTTGAACATGTACGAAATTCCTAAAGAATGACTAAATTATTACATTAAAAAACTACATAGTCAGATGTAGATGCTGGACACACATCACCTGTGAGATGTTGTGGACTGTCCGAACCTACCACATTAGTGAGGAGATGAATTTGTCTCATATTGATTTGCATTTTTGCTACAAAATAGCTTGGGTCACATTTGCACCACCTGGCATTCAGTGGGGGCCAAAGCCTCTCTATTATTTTGGTAATGTTCAGTACTCAGTCCTTGGAGCACAGGAGAAACTTAAGAAAGAGTTGAGGTGAAGGTACATCTGGATGAGGTCTTCATATGGGTCTGAGCTGAGGGCCCATAGACTTTCACCTCTTTGGGGGCATAGGTTTGCTAATCTGTCTTGCTTTGTAATCTGTAATGATACCATTCACGTCCAGCAGGTGGAGCTGTTGCTACATGAAGGACAGTTTTGGACAGTGTCTTGAACTGGAAAAAGCAGGCTCTCTCTCTCCTTTTTTTTTCTTTCTTGAAAAAAATGGCAAAAAGGCTTTGTGTACTCCCAAGCTTTAGGTAATATTTAAAACAAATTTGAAAGAAACCAGAGCCTTCTCAAACCTGCAGTATTCTCAGGCCTCTGTTAGGCTCACTGAGGTCTGATGCCTACTCCCAGGCTTTACCCTTTCCTTTTGTTCTCCCTCCCTCCCTCCCTCCCTCCCT
>JADRCD010237555.1:0-25799 GCA_019843815.1 Montemys delectorum | reverse complement strand
GGGGGGGGGGTTGCTGAGCAGGATCTTGGTCTGGTTGGAAGTGAGTGCTGAGTGCCAGAGGGGCTGAAGGAGAGAGAGACCTTATTACGGAGCCCTGGTGTTACCGCTCATCTTGGCAAAGGGCTTCTCCATGTCCATCTTTAATGAGGCAGCTCCCTGAGACCATCTTAGCTTGTGAATTTGGACACATGTGCTTTATTCAGGGTGAACTAGGGATTATCTAATTTGGGGGAAGAACGTGAGAATACCCAGGAAGGGGAGGTCATTGGCTGAAGGCTGAGGCTGCTGAGATGTCTCATTAGCATGGAGAGTCGTTCCAGGTGCTTGTATATAACAACTGCCCATGGTCACGTTAGTTGAGGGTGTGCTCCTGAGGACTCAAATCTCTGAGATCCCCAGGATTTGAACAATCCCATGCCCACCTTGGGGCACAGCCCATGTGCCTTCAAAGGACTCGTTATCGTACATGTCTTACATGTCTGGTTTTTCCTCTTTAAGATTGTTTTTTTTTTATTCTTTTTTTTACAAATTTATTATTTATTTATTTATTTATTTATATGAGTACACTGTAGCTGTCTTCAGACACACCAGAAGAGGGCATCAGATCCCATTGCAGATGGTTGTGAGCCGCCATGTGGTTGCTGGGAATTGAACTCAGGACCTTTGGAATGGCAGTCAGGGTTCTTAACCACTGAGCCATCTCTCCAGCCCCAAGATTGTTCGTGTGTGTGTGTGTGTGTGACACACACACACACACACACATCCCCAGGAGCTGGAGTTTCAGAAGTTGTGAGCTGCCCAAATATATGCTCTGCAAGAATAACGGAAGTTAATTGTTGAATCATCTCTGCTGACCTGTTATCTTATATGTATATGTGCACAGTCATATCCATAAGGACGGTTACGGCACACATACACATGCATACATACAACACACACCAGTGCCAGGCAACTTAAAAGGGCCTTAGAAAACCCTTTAAACCTTCAAGAGACAGACAAGTCCTGCATTCCACAAGCTGCTTGGGGATCTGGAAGGGAAAAAATGTGAAGCTTCCAGATCACCTTTTTTCTTCAAGTAAATATGACCCTAAAGTATTAAAAAACAAAACCTGGCAAGTCTCCAGGAGGAACTGCTATACCATCTCATTTCAGAATGTGAGTATCTTAGATAAAAATTTTAGCAAATGGATTTCAACACTGAAATATGTATGCATCCTGCTGCAGCCCAGTGAGACTGTACCAATGCAATGCTGGCCTGGTGTCATGTGTGTGTGTTTGTGTGTGTGTGTCTGTGTGTGTGTGTGTGTGTCTGTGTGTCTGTGTATGTCTGTGTGTGTGTGTCTGTGTGTGTGTGTGTGTGTGTCTGTGTGTGTGTGTGTCTGTGTGTCTGTGTATGTCTGTGTGTCTACATATATTTTTTTTTCCCGTGTATTTCACATAAACTTGGTTACATAAAATATAGCGTAATTTCATGAATTGTGGTGGGCTGAATATATTTGGCTCAGTGAGTGGCACTATTAGGAGATGTGGCCTTGTTGGAGGAAGTGTGTCACTGTGGGATGCACTTTAAGCCCCTCGTCCTAGCTGTCTGGAAGACAGTCCTCTCCTGGTTGCCTTCCGATCAAGACATAGAAGCCTCATCTCCTCCAACCCCATGTCTGCCTGGACACTGCCACGCTTCTTCAACTCCATGACAATGCACTGACCTCTGAACCTGTAAGCCAGCCCCAACTAAATGCTGTCCTTTATATAAAGTTACCTTGGTCATGGTGTCTCTTCACAGCAACGAAAACCCTAAAACATTAATAGCATTTTACTTTTTATTATGTTTATTTTCGTGTGCGTGCGTGTGTGTGTGTGTGTGTGTGTGTGTGTGTGTGTGTGTGCGCGCGCACACGCATGCACACATGCCTGCCAAGGTATGTGTAGAGGTCAGAGAACAGCCTGCAGGAGTCAGTTCTCTCCTTCCACCAGGTGGGTCTCAGGGATTGAACTCAGTTCATCAGGGTTGGCAGCCGCTATCTTTACTTGCCGAATCATCTTGCCAGCCCTCTAATGGGGCTTTCAATCAATCAAGTGAACTTCTAATTTTTCAAAAGTGGCTTATTTCATTTTTAATTTCATTATTTAATTTTTAATTGTGTGTTTCTATATGTGGGTCTATGCACACGAGTGCAGGTGCCTGTGAAGGCCAGAAGAGGGCGTCAGATCCTCTGGAGTTGAATTACAGGCAGTTGTTAGCCACTGAGTGCTCTCTGCAGCCTTGAATTTCTCATTTATTGCCGCTGTTGTCAGGGGTTGAGCCTGTGGATGGCGGGCAGCTGCTGTGCACCGAGCTGCATCCCCAGCTCAGCTTCTAAGTTGTTGTGAACTGCTGGAAGGGCATCTGTGTAGATACGCATTCCCTGGGGAAGAGGGTGCATGGGGCCGGGGGGGGGGGGGGGGGGGGGGCGGGGGGGGGGGGGGGGCGGGGCACTGGCATTCTGCTTCCTGATGAAACACTGAGGGTGTCCTTGGCCAATGAGGTCAAAACAGGACTCGGACTCCTAAGCATTGTTTCTTTACATGTAAGCAGCTACAGAGTCAGAAAACAATACCCGGAGAATAAGAATCACAAAGAAAATGGGAGCCCCTTATGGTGCACCCCTTTAATCCCAGCACTCAGGAAGCAGCTCTCGGAGTTGGAGGTCAGCCAGGTTGACACTGTGAGACCATGGGGTATTCCTCAGGGTTCTCTCTAGGAACAGCACGGATAAAATGAATATGCATGGGGACTTGCTGTAGAGGCCCAGAAGCTGTGGGCCAGTTGGTCTAACAATGGCTGTCTCCTGACAAAAAGGCCTGGATTCCTGTTCTATAGTCCACAAGGAAAGATGTCTCAGCTGGTCTTCCGTTTACATTAGATTCCCAAAGATGGAGGTCCTGATACCATCCAACGAATGCTTCAGTCACAGGGTAGATGAGCTTGCCCTTGAGAGGGCAAGCAGTTGAAAGACAAAGCTTACTTGTTCCACATCCAGATGTGTCCCATATTTAAGGGGGGGTCTGTCCACCTCAAGCAATCCCATTGAGAGCATACCTCAGGGATGTGCCCAGTTGCTTAGGTTTTAGTTGATTCCAGAGGTGGTCCAGTTGACAACCAAGATTATCCCTCACACCTTCTAGGTTTCCACTCATTCCAGGTTGTTTGTGTGTAGCACAGGGGATTTAAAAGCTTAACTGAAAGCCCTGTTCTGGGCGACACAGTAAGGGTTTAGATATTTCAGAAACTAGTTCCATACCCCACTGTTGTCCCTCTGAGAGTCATATCAGGATGCTTTAGACTTCCCAAGAGGGTGCTAACTCTGCTCGGGGAAATAAGTAGCTGAGGATATCAAAGGGGGGGGGGTGCTGAAAATGGTTTCGGTGGTAGTTAGATTTGAGGCCATAAAACTGTAGCGTGCTGTCAGATTTTAAAACACAGTGTGTGGGCTGGGCAGATGACGGACTAGTGGATGAAGTCTTTCCTGCACATGATTGTGGAGCTGTGTCCATGGAAGAGCTGGGCGTGGCCACACATCTGTGACCTGAGGTGGGTCCTGGAGGCTCCCAAGCCGGTCAGCTTAGCTGAGACAGCAAGCTGCAGATTCAGTGAGAGACCTTGTCTTAAAAACTAAGATGGGGAGAAATAAAGGAAGAGACTCAACATCCACCACAGGCACAGACACACACAGACACACACACACACACACACACACACACAGAGACATAGACACAGGAACACATACACTCACACACACACACACAGACATAGACACACACACAGAGACATAGACACAGGAACACATACACTCACACACAGACACACACACAGAGATACACACATAGAGACACACACGTGCATACACACTTTTTAATCAAAATGTGAAGTCCAGTGTAAACCCTTTCTAATTAAAGGCCACAGTACCCCTGTCACTGGGAGAATAGACGAAGCAGGTTGTTCTGAAATAAAACCCTTGAGTAAATAATTTAATAAATCACAAAGCAGTCACTGAAAATCAATAGATTATTCAATAAATAATTTGGATACCTTGTTAGCAATTTGCAAGACATCATCTTGGCTTCACCGAAATGAATTAGCGATGGATCAGACTATTAAAGGCAGCATGTAGCGGCACAGAGAATCTATCGAATTGAATATTGCTTAGAAACAAAGGAAACTCGTTCTGAAAAGAAAAGAGTAGTTATTTGGGCTACAGGGAAGGGGGGGTGTTGTTCCTTCATGGAAAAACAGGAAGCAACATGACAGACAACGCTAGCTTTATAATGAGACTCATCTCAGTTAAAACCAAAGCACAAGAATGTTGGCTGGTCATGAGGATATGTAAACAACCAAATACAACATAAGCAACCCAGTGCCAATGTTCAGTCAGTTAGTATGATTAAAAAGGTGAAGGTTCAAACACCATCAAAATCATATTTTCATGTTAGACAAAATACCTCTTTTAAAAATATTTTATTTATTTTATATATATCTGTGTGAACCTGAATGTATGTGTACGACATGTGTGCACATACTCTTGGAGGCCATGAATCGGTGTTAGAGTCCTATATTCTTTGTGATGTAAATACACACACACATATATGGTGCAGCTAATCCAACAATGGCTGCCGATGTTCATAAGGTCCAAGAAGCCAGTAGTTGGTCTTCATATACGCTGGGATTTCTAAGAAGTAGGCTCCCTCCCACCAATGAAGGAGTGCACTTGCAGTAAGATCAAGAATAGAGCAATCAGGAAAGAGCATCCCCTACCCCAAAGATCTGGATTAAAAGTGTGCCTTCCCATTTCACATTAAATAAAAACCCTTCATGGGTTTCTACCTCCATTTTGGTGGTCCTTAGGTAATTCCAGCGATAGTCAAGTTGACAAGCAAGAATAGCTATCGTACATTCTTGTAACCACTATGTCATCTCCCGAGTCCCCAAAATGTGTCTTAAACGATTAGTTCTGATATTGCTGCTATTTCAGTGTAGGTATGAAAAGCTATATTATTCACTCATACTTCTTTTGGGGTGTGTGTGTATGTGTGTGCTCGCACACATGAGCGCATGAGCACAGGGCATCAGGTATCCTGCTTTATTTCTGTCTGCCTTATTCCTTTGAGACAAGGTCTCTCTTGGATCCTGGAGCTAGGTTGTCAACTGAGGAGCCCTATATCCTCCTGGCTCCACTTCCTGCAGCCCTCAGGAGAAGGATCAGGAGTAAAAGGCTAGCCTTGGCTACAGAGAGTTGAAGGCTACCCAGGGTCCTTATGCTTGTACCCTAATCAGTTTACTAAACATCTCCTGCTCCCCTCCTCTCTAAGACCCTGAAGCCCTGTCTAAGGAAAAAGAAGAAGTGATAAGAGAGAGGGGGAGGGGGAAAGGAAGGAGAGCTGGAGAGGCAGGAGAGGGAGGGAGGCAGGCAGAAGAACAAATTAGCCTGCAGGTACCACTGCACCTTCCTGGTTTGAAAAAGCGTAAACCATGGCTGTGTTCAGAAGCAGCCTACAGAGCTGAGGTTTAATAAATTGGTAGACTAGATGAGTTAGGAAGGCCTGCATTCTTAGGAGCCTCTTTCCTTTGTTAGACTTTATTGGTTTTGGTCTGGCTATAAAAATAATAAGACTGCCAGAAATATTCTTAGGAAAACAAAGAGAGCAACTGAAGCTCACTGGACAGAACTGACTCGCAGCTTAAAGGCACAGTGGGGGGGTGGGGAAGGAGACATGTTAAGGGACCACAGGGATGCAACCAGGAAGTTCCATGGGACTTGAGTTTCTCCAGTAAACAAATGTCACAGGAAAGAGGGGAGGAGGACAGTCTGTGATCATTCTTTGACCCAAGTGAAATATCCATGAGATGAAAACATGCAAAGGCAGGAACGGCAGCTCAGTGGCTACAACAGTTGCTGTGTAGCCCTGAGAACACGAGTTCCGATCTCTAGAGCCATGGGATGCAGAGAGGGTAGGGTTCCAGGGGTTTTTCTGGTCAGCCAGCCTTGCCAGCTGCTTAGCTCAGGGTTCAGCAAGAGACTCTATCTCAAAAAATGAAGTGGGGAGCAGTTGAGGAGAGCACCTGATGGTGACCTCTGGCCTCCGTATGCCCAAAGACATGCGCACACACATACATGCATGTGTGCTCTTGCACACAAGCACATACACACTCGCACACGCAAATACTTTTAAACATAGGAAGGAAACTACAAGAGGAAAGAAAATATCACAAGGAAGCAGAGGGGGAGGAAGAAGACAGTAGTGGAATACACCATTACATAAAAACAGAGAAAGGCACCTTTTGGGGAATGGAAGGGGAACCAGAAAGAGGGGGTGCAGGAAGGCGTGAATGTACCAGCGTGTCATAACGAAACCCATCACTCTGTGTGCTACCTTAACGATTTAAACGATTGTTTAAAAGGAAAATTAACTCTTGCTTGAATCCTGCTTTAAAGTGACAGCACAGGGGGTGGCCTGTGGGTAGAGGCACTTGCCACCAAGCCTGATTATCTGAATTCAACCCCAGACCCCAGGGTAGAAGGAGAAAGTAAGTCCTATGAATAGTCAGCTGATCTCCATGTGTGCAATGGATGAGCAGGTGCTCACTCAAGCACACACACAGTCAATACACATGAGAGTTTTTATTGCCTCATAATTTGACTGTTATATTGTACATCAGACAAAATTTGGTACTCCCCCCCCCAGGTGTGTGTGTGTGTGTGTGTGTGTGTGTGTGTGTGTGTGTGTGTGTGTTAGTCACACTAGCTGAGGAAACAAAATTCCAGACTCTAACTTAAGATAAATTTAAGCTAACAGATAGCAGTCTCTCAGCCCATGGTAGGTGGTCCTGATCAGCAACCACCAGAGCCCACAGAGCATCATAGCTCATTCCCTTTTCTAGGACCTTAAGATCCCCTGAGTCCATCAAGGAGATGAGAGTGTGTGTAAGTTGTCTCTGGGTGTCCTGTCTCAGTTTTATTTTGGATTGTTCCATCTTTTGTCTTAGTTAGGGCTTCTATTGCTATGAAGAGGCACCATGACCAAGGCAACTCTTATAAAGGACAACATTTAATTAGGGCTGGCTTCCAGGTTCAGAGGTTCAGTTATTGTCATGGCAGGAAGCAAGGCGTGCCCAGGCAGGCATGGTTGGTACTGGAGAAGGAGTTGAGAGTTCTGCATCTTAACCGTAAGGCAGCCAGGAGCACACTCTTTCTTCCAACTAGCCAGAGTTTGAGCATAACACTTCAAAGCCCACCCCCACAATGATACACCTCCTTCAACAAAGCCACATCTCCTAATAGTGCCACTCCTTGGGCCAAACATATTCAAACCACCACATCCCCTCACCCAAAATAAAAGAGGGTTTGTATT
This sequence comes from Montemys delectorum, assembly GCA_019843815.1. Classification (NCBI taxonomy): domain Eukaryota; kingdom Metazoa; phylum Chordata; class Mammalia; order Rodentia; family Muridae; genus Montemys; species Montemys delectorum. Next base: position 18,413 of record JADRCD010237555.1, on the reverse strand, counting down.
TCAGCTATGTGTATTAAGTTGATAGATTTCAGATAATTTATCTAGTTTTTTCCTTTATAATCTAATTTTCCTAGATCAAAGTACATTGAGACTCTGATACATGATGTCCCATTCACTGACACTAGAACTCCTTAAAGCTAATGCTTTTCCAAAAGGAAAACACACTGGTTTTTCTGACCACCATGTGGTTGGAATGTGCTTAATGTTAAGTTTCATGAGCTGGGGTTTAAGGGTGATTAGAGCAGTCATTAAGAATGACCAGGGAATAGTGGGACAAGCCTGTAGTCTCAGCATTTGGAATGAGGAAGCAGGGTCAGACGTTTAAGGTCAGCCTCATAGATGTACAAAATTTCATGGCCAGCTTACCATATGTGGGCTCTCAAAATATGCATATATGTATATATGTGTATACATATATGTGTATATATATGCACACATATACACATAAACATATGCATTATACACACATATACATATGTACACACATACATATATACACATATATACATATATGTGTATATATGATATATATATATCATATATATTGATATATATATGATATATATATACATATATATATTGGACTTCACAGAGAATGGTGCAACATTCCCTTAAGTTATCATGGAGATTGTGAGACCAACATCTTGTCATTCCTCAGAAAATTAAAAGGGACAGAGAGATTGACAGGCAGCATCTGACAACTCTATGTCCTGCTTAAATAGACAGAAGAACAATGCCGGCTGGGTGTTGCACAGTAGCGGATGTTTTGTTGAGACAGAGTGCCACGTAGCCCAGGCTGACTTTGAACTTGCTGTGTAGACGATGATCTTGGACCCCTGATCCTACACTTCCTGAGTGTCGAGCTTACAGATGAGCGCCCACACAACACTGTGCTGCTGGGCTGGGAATCAGGGCTTCTTGCAGGATAGACAAGCCCGCCTGAGCTCCATCTCCAGCCCCCACATCTGTTTACACACCATCTTACAAAGAGCACATGTACTAGAGACACACACTGGGGTATGCTGGACTGGGCCATAATTCTGAGAGTAAAAGCAATTTGCCTGTCCCCTCAAGGCCTCAGTTTTCCTCATGTGAAGAATATTATGGGTTTGAGATGGTGTCATGGGTTTGTGAATTCCAGGCTGGGCGGCTCTGTTCTCTTGGTACTCTCTCACTGCTGGTACCGACCTGCTCAGATGAGAGGTTAGCCTTTCTGTCTCTGGGTCACGTGATTAGGTGAGAAATCAGTGCAGTATCTGTCTGCTCCAGATACAGTGTCTTCTAGCTCTGATACTATTCTGATAGGCTTAGACAAATCTAACATGATTTTCCTTTAAAACACAAACACTGCACCACTTTTAATTGCAGTAGCCAAATTAAATTACTCATCCCAAATTAGATTTCTGGCAAACTTAATTTGAACATGAGCTCGGTACTGAAGACCCTGAGTAATTTTTTTTTTTTTTAAAGATATGAAATAGATCAGCATCTCCTGGTAGTGTTACTCTGGTCTCTTCAGCTATCTCCATAAAAGGCAATGAGTAAACAGAGAATCCACGCAGGCTCGGGACTGGGGGCGGAGCTCTCATTTTTCAGCTTATCATTAAGGGCTCCCCACCCCAGCCCTGTGGCCTCTCTGGTCTTAGAAGATAAGAAGCAAATCAAGGCACGCGCAGTGAGGACTTGCTTTATTACCTGTGATTGCCTTCCTCCTTTTTGTCCCTCTCTGAGCCCCTTACCACTCCCATCTCCTTCCAGCAGATCCTTTATGGAGGCACAGGGGTGTGGTGACGAGTCAGACGAGCATAACGCTTCTAACGCTTTACCACATTTTCTCCTGCTTCCTGTCAGCTATGTGTTGGATTTCTTGATAACTGACCCAAACTGATACTGATCAGCATTAGATTTATTGGCTCCTGAGACTGAGGCGTGTAGGAGTAGCTCCCTGGTTTAGTAACTTTTCTTGATGCCATGACAAAATATCAGAGGGAAGTGACCTCAGGAAGGAGGGGTTTATTTTGGCTCACGGTTCAAGGGATAGTTCACTGTGATGGGGAAAGCACGAGAGGGGAGCGGGAGTTACCGGAGTCAGGAAGCCTGGGGAGATGGAGGCTGTGCTCATGGGATTTAGTCCAGGGTCCCAGCCCATGGAAGGGAAGGGCAATGCTCAAACAGAGGATGGATCTTCCCATCTCAATTAGGCACGTCTAGATAATCGCTCAGAGGCGCTCCCCAGAGGTTTGGTTCCCTAGGAATTCTAAATCCCATCTAATTGCCAGTCAAGATTAATTGTGAAAATCCATGTATTGGGTAAGGCTTTATTTGGTGGGGGGGGGGAGGTTAAACAAGAAACCCCAACCCCGTTTTCTCCTTGATTATTGGTCCCTTCCTGAGGTATGATCTCCTAGCCCCTCGTTCCAGGATGGTACACTATCATGCCAGAGTGAGCTTCCTTGGTCTCATCCCATCATGAAAAGAAGATAGCCTTCAGGCCGAAGCCTGGGGTGGGGTCTGATTGCACCAGTTGGTTTGACCTGGAGCCTGGGTTCCTGAGTCAGTTTCCGTGCAGAGGGCATGGGGTCAAGCTCTCAGGGTTGAGGCCAGGTAGTGACACTGGGATGATCGATGTCTCCAGCTGCTTCTCTGTGTTCCAAGGAGTTCTCGCTTTCAGGCAGATAAGCATATGTTATTTCTCATGACCAGGTAGTCCTTGTGTTTGTGATGGGGTGGACACGTCCCCAAGTGCTTCAGGTGACCGTTGATGTCATCGGGGTTTTATCTCTGTCCCCTCACCTTATAGTCATCAATGAGCCTTAATGGTAAATTAAAATACATGGGATAATTGTTCATTGTGCATGCATGTGCGTGTGTGTATACATGTGTACATGTATGTTGGACACATGAAGGTCAGAAGACCTCTCTTTTTCTTGTCCTTTCCTTTCCTTTTTGATTTTTTTAGCCAGGGATTCTTAGTGTAGCCCCAGATGTCCTGTAACTCGCTTTGTCACACTCATAGATGAGCAAGTCAAGGTCACCCTGGGATCCTCCAAGGCTCCTCTCTCCTTTCATTGTGTCCTGACATCTTTCTCTGGTCCCGCCCCCACTGCCCTCTCCTCACCATTCTGTCAGCAGCAGCACAGAGTTGTTCATTAAATAGACATCAGTCAATAGCTGCTAACTTGTTATTGACTGACCAGGGTACCATCAGGCCAAAGGTGGCCTTCGGCCCAGGCTCTGTGAATAGCACTATAGTAAAACCAATGTGGTCGATTTCCAGTTATTAATCTGCGGATTGTTTCTAATAACTTTGGTTTCTTGTTCGCTGAATTATAGGATTTCTTCTCATAGAAGAAGTAAGCTTTGTATTGCTTGATGATACGTGTAGAAAGGGGAACTAGGGGGAGTGGTGGTGCGTGTGTGTGCTTGTTTGTGTGTGCGTGCGCTAGCGCGCGTGTATACAGATGTTTCTAATGTTTTGCACTTGGAGAGATAACTTAAAGGATAAAAGCTTGTGCTAGTCTACTAAAGAAGCAGAGTTTGGCCGGCGGTGGTGGCGCACGCCTTTAATCCCAGCGCTTGGGAGGCAGAGGCAGGCGGATTTCTGAGTTCGAGGCCAGCCTGATCTACAGAGTGAGTTCCAGGACAGCCAGGGATACACAGAGAAACCCTGTCTAGAAAAAACAAAAAAAACAAAAAAAACAGAGTTTGGTTCCCAGTGCTCACATCATGTGGCTCGCTACTGCCTCAAACTCCAACTGCAAACCATCTGACTCCCTAGGGAAGCAGAGGCAGACGGATCTCTGAGTTTGAGGCCAGCTTGATCTACACAAGCAAGCTCCCAAACACCCAAACACAGGGCTACGCAGAGAAACGCCGCCGTCTCTAAAAACAAAAAAGGGAAAACAGAAATGTTTTCAGTAGTGAACACACATTGGCTTGTCAGGCTGGAGAAAACTCGGATGTCTATTACACTCTTCCTGCTTGGAGACTTGAGTTTTGTCTCTGGTCCCTCTGCAAAGTTCTGTATGTGCTGTTTCTGTCTGGGCAGGAGATCTGCATTCCACAGTTGTCCCCTTACCCTGTCCCTGGCTTCCTTTGTCAGGGTTTTATCTTTGCGATCATTTGGTTAACTCTCCGAGGTCAGGGCCTCAACTCTCAACAATGTTGTTATTGTTGTTGCTGTTGCTGCTGTTGGTTTTTTTGTTTTTTTGTTTTTGGGGGGTTTTTTGGTTTTTTTGTTTGTTTGTTTGGTTTTTGTTTTTGAGTTCATGCGGATATGCTAACCCTGTGACCAGGTAGTCCTTGAGTCTGTGATGGGGTAGACGTGCCTCAAGTGTTTCAGGTTACCGCTGCTGTGCTTGGTCCTGCAGTCTTCTGGGTCCTATCTGTACCCCCCTCCCCATCTCCCCCACTACACCCTCCCTTATAGTTATCCACATACATTAACAGTAATGGCAATGTGTTTTGGATAGTTATTCAGTGTGTGCTGTGTGGTGTGTGTGTGTGTGTGTGTGTGTGTGTGTGTGAGAGAGAGAGAGAGAGAGAGAGAGAGAGAGAGAGAGAGAGAGACGGAGGCCAGAAGACTACTAGACTACTATGAGTGCCTTCTATCACTTTCCATTTTATTTTCTCACGGCAGCTGGAACTCACTAATTTGGCTATACCGGCTAGGGCTCTGAGCCCAGGGATCTCCTATCCCTGCCTCCCCACTGCTAGGATGGCGGTGCCTGGCTTTTTACATGGGTACCAGACATCTGTACCCAGTTCCTTGTGATTGTGTGCCAAACGTTTTAATGACGAAGCCATCTCTCCAGCCCCATTCTTAAATTCTTCTGCCTCCAATCCCACACAACTCCCTTCCCCCTTCTGTAACAGAGCTGTATACTTGATAAAGCCTCTCAGACTATGTCCTGTTGTGCTTTCTTTGTGTTCTGGATGGTGCCTACTATATTGTTTGCCACAGAGGAGTATTCAGTTTTTTGTTGGCTGGGCCCTCTTGCATAGGTGGAGAGAAGCCATCGATAGGACCTGCCTTTGGGAGAGTTAGCAACTGAGTGGGCAGAGGGTAGTGGGGTCTGGATTGGGACATGGCGGAGAACTGGTAAGAAAGATAAGGCGTTTCTCTAAAGGTGTGTATCATGGCTTTCCTCAGCTGGGTAGCTCATGAGTTCATGTTAGAGAAAGGGAGTTGAGTAAGGGAAAAAAAAAAAACAGTGATTCTAGACTTTATTTTAACATCAACTATATTTGATATCTTGTATGTTCCCTTTGGACTGAGCTCATTTGGGAATCTGCATGGCTGAGCTGAGAGCACACCAGCCATGAGTAAGAAGGAAGGGTATAGTTGTCACCTGGGCGGGGGGGTGGGGGGGTTCCTTCTTATTTGATCATGTCGTTCCTGGGGTTGTTAATGATCGGTGGTGGATCCAAGCAGGACAGGAAAAGGGGCATCCCAAGGTCAGGACATCTGTTAGCGTCCCTGAGGAGGGGGCCGCTGGGCTGACCAACGTGTCCTGGTTTTAGTACTGAAAGTCTGGAGTTGTAGGGTTGTTCTCTTTAGATGCCTTTGTTCTCCCTACCCCCTGCCCATCTCCCCCTTCACTTCTTTTTCTCTGCCGCATCTGAGATTTATCTACCCCACCTGCTTGTGATCTGGGTCTCCATGCTCGGACCAGCGTCCTCAGAGCCAACCATCCTTGCAGGAGCGTCTCATCCTGTCTGGCTTGCTCTAGTCAGCCCCTGACACCCAATCAAGTGTAAACGCTGTGTCACATAGGGTTAGAAATCATCCACACGGAGAACCGTGTCCTCTAAGGAGGCTGTACACATGTGTGCCCAGTGGGTGAGGGACTGTGGGAAAGTAGGACAGAGGAGTGGGGACTAACCAGATGCATCTCTGCTTGGATCATTTTTTATAGGCACTAGGGCCACCTCAGCTGCTCCCCCTTTCCTCTTCAAGGCATGTGGCTCCTTCAGTCTAGCTGGGCTGGTGTCTATCTTCCCTCTTCCTCAAAACCTGCTTGCCCACACTCTTTTCAGACCTTCTATTACACGCATCTAGTATAGTCTGTACCATTAAGTGACAGCTTTGTCAGCTCCTGCATCCCTGAGACGGTCCCTCACTGTGAGTGCCTGTATCTCTGAGACGGTCCCTCGCTGTTAGTGCCTGCATGTCTGAGTCGATTCCTCGAAGGCTGGCTTTGCTCTGGTTTTCCTTTTTCTTGTACCGAGCCTTATGCTGGGCCCAGACTCAGCCCTCACTTGGTTCACACTGTGTATTGGTGGGAACTTGGTTTTTTATGGGTGGTGAGGAATGCCTAAACCACTGGGTTGGCTTCCTCTGTACACCCTTTGGCTGGTCTCCTCATCTCATAGAGGAGAAAGGCCAGGTTTAGACCCAAGCCAGCCCTGGATTCTGGTCAAATCCCTTAGCTCAACTTTCTCACTGCTGGAATGGTAGAATTAGCCTATGTGCAAAGAGCGTTTTTCCGAGTACAAAACAACAGTTTATTAGCTAGTGTTGTCTTTCTGGAATGTTCCCGTGTAATGTAAAATAACCACAGAGGTTTAAGCCATTCCACTGCTTCTCCAGCGAGAGGCAGTATGGTGGCTTATATTCTGGAGTTTCCCTTTTTGGGGTGCGTGAGTTCTGAAGGAGGGGCTGCTGAGTCCCAGGCCCTGGGGATCCAGTTCTGCTCTTTCTCTCTGCGTTACCTGGCCACACTCAGGGGAAGTAAGGAAACTGTGTCTCTCCTAACCTCTTGCTCATGTCTTCTGGATCCAACTGCATACTTCTCTCTGTGTGTATGTACACACACATGTACATGAGATACAGGCGAATTTAAAGCTTATTAGAATAATACATGGCTTTCCCCACCTTCTACGGTCTCATAGCCCAGGCTGGCCTAGAACACTTACCTCATACCTGAGGCCGACCTTGAACTTAGGATGCTCTGGCTTCTGCCTCCCAAGTGCTGGTATTACTGGTGTTCACATTGGGTGTGGAGCCTGGACACTTGTCGTAGATGTTGGAAAGCACTCTCCCAAAAAGCCACATCCCCAGCCCCAGTGACTGAAAAGCGTTTAGAACAAAATGGAGCTAAATATTGTGGTTGCTTCTGCTGGTTAGACATAACCACAAGAAATATTTTCATGCGTATCTCTATGGATCTTTTCTTCCGGGACTCAGTTATAGTTAAACAATAATATATTGCTGCTAATGGGAATATTTTATATATTTGGAGCCCTGATTTCTTTAGCCTTACAGCATCCTCATGGACATTTTCTTCCTGCCAGCCTAGAGCAGTGGTTTCTCAACCTTCCTAAGGCTGTGACCCTTTATACAGTTCCTCGTGTTGGGGTGAGCCCCCAACCATGGCACTGTTTCATAGCTACTCTGTAACTGGAATTCTGCTACTGTTATGAATCACAATGTGAACACCTGTGTTTCCTGTGGTGTTAAGTGGCCGCTGGGGAAGGGGTCCCAACCCCAAAGGTTCAGAATCGCTGGTCTAGATGAATTTTTTCATTCACTGTGTACCGACTGCCTATCCTGTGTCTAGCATCTGAGTGTGCAGATACAGTACTGCGCTCCTTCACATTATGAGAAGCTTCCTGTAAGTAGGGAGATGGACGGATGTCAGTGAGCAGTAGGAGAAAGCGGTGCATGCTAGGGAAGAAGTCGGATGAGTGTGGGCGCATTCTGCGGTGTTCCTTGGGTGCCCAGGTGAGGACGTACCTCGTGGCAGGCCACAGCAATTAAGGAGCAACACCTACTGTTAAGGTGACCGCTGCGGCTGTAGTTAGGGCTGGAAGAGACCTCAAATCAGAGCCTCAAATACACAGAGTTGGAACTAGGGAAATGGCTTCCTTGGTAAAATCCCTGCCTCTGAGCACTTGTGTTAAATCCCCAGACTCTACATAAAGAAGCTGGAGGTTGTAGCACAAGACTGTAATCTCAGGACCCAGGAGGTGGAGTCAAGTGGATTCTTGGGAGCGGGGCTCACTGACCAGCCAGCCTGGCTTGTCTGGAGAACCAAAAGGCAGTGAGAGACCCTTTCTCAAAGCCAGAGTGGGCGGCTTCTAAACATTAATACCTGAAGTTGTCCTTTGGTCACCACATGCATGAGCACACATGTGCATGCACACCCACATGGGCACCTGCACACAGGAATACACACACACACACACACACACACACACACACACACACACAAAGTTCTAGCTGGGAACCAGGCTTGGTGGCACAGTCCAAGAGTCCTTTTCTAGAGGCTGAGGTAGGAGGATCCCTGGAGCAAAGGAGTTTGAAACAAGCCTGAAGCGTAGGGAGACTCTCAATTTAAAAAAAAAAAAAAAAAAACCTCGAAGAGACTTGAGCACTCAGCCACCTGCCTCGGTTGGCCGTTCACTGAGCCACCATTTGTATCATGCCCCAAGTAGCCTCGTACCAAATCCTCTGACTGAAACTCAGGAGCTGTGGAACTTTAGAGGAATAACCCATCTTCTCTGGGTCTTAGTTCCCCAACTTGTGAGCCAGTAGGATGTGTGTCCAATTATCAATTCATCTACATGTTGTGCACAGAGCAGGGCCTGTGTGGATGGTCCAGCTGCCACTATCTCTCCTGGCATCCAATCCTGGCATCCATCGATGCTCTGAGGAAGTTACTGTGCTTAGCGTAGAGGCCAAGAAGCAGAGCTAAGACTTTAACAGCATCTGTGAGCTAATTCAGAGTAGCAGTAGGTGGCTAGCCTCGTCTTTGGCCCTGGCTCCCAGGCTTCAGGCCCCTGGGCCCCTGGGAGCATCCGCCTCTCTCCAGGTGAGCAGTAGCCTCTTACCTGCCTTCCTGTCACCACAGACACCAGTTACAAAGCTCCTGCAGGAGGAACCAGGTGTGGTCACTTGCGTGTCATCCCAGCACTTGGAAAGAAAAGCAGAAGGATCAGGAGTTCAAGGCCAGCCTGTGCATCCTCAGCCTAGTGCAGTGACTCAGCATGGAACGCAGAGTACACATCACCATGGAAACCACTGTAGGCATGATGGTTACATCTGGTGAAAAAGAAAATGCAGCTTTCGTTTCGTGCTACGGGTACAACGTAAGTTCAGAAGACTTCTGTGGGTTGGCCTCGGCATCTAACTCTCTCTCAGAATGTGTCTGTGGCGCCATGCCGCAATCTAGAGGACCAGCTTCTCAGGAAACCCTTGGAGCACATTGTTAGTAACTGGGAAATTGGCTGGCTATAATTGATGTTGTGCTTCTCGCCGTCTTGTGAGTTTCTGGTCTTTCGGGAAGTCCTGCGGCAGATATTGGCTCAAGAGCACATTCAGGAACGGCACTGGGTTGTCATCCTGAGTCAGTGGGGGTGAGGTAGCAGTTCCTGCAGGGGAGCCAAGGGTCTGACGTGAGCAGAAAGACCTGTGTAAGGGCCGAGCTGTGCGTGAGCACCACTTGGTGTCTGCGCACTGCCGTCTCCCCTGCACCCAAAGGATGCTGCAAGAGCAGGAGGACGCACTACCTTCAAGAAAATAAAGCGAGAGAGTCCTGTGATTGACAGGCAAAGAACTGGGCCTCGAAAGGCGAGGGCTTAGGAGGCATTCAGCAGCTGTCTTCCATTGCTTGATGTTCCGTTATGTGGGCTGAAGTTATAGATCAGTTGGTAGAGTAAGTACTCTGATGTGCACAGAACCACCGAGATCCATACGATGAACATGGCGGTACATACATACCTGTAATGGCGGCACATACATACATACCTGTAATGGCAGCACATACATACCTGTAATGGCGGCACTTAGGTGGTGGAAACGAGAGATCAGTCAGTCTCAAGTTTAAGGCCAGCTTGAGATATGAACCCGTGCCTCAAAATGAAGTTCCACGTGGTCTCCTCAAAAGAGATTGGTGAGAGAGACTTTAGGGGTTTAAAAGAACATGTCTTGTTTCCCCTCCCCCCCACCCTCCACCCCCGAGACAGGGTTTCTCTGTGTAGCCCTGGCTGTCCTAGAACTCACTCTGTAGACCAGGCTGGCCTCAAACTCAGAAATCCACCTACCTCTGCCTCCCAAGTGCTGGGATTAAAGGCCTGCACCACCACTACCCGGCTCAATGGAGTTCTTAATACTTTCCATTTAAAACTTAATACTTTCCATTTAAAACTTCTGTTTTAAAACAAGCCAGCCCCAGGAAGAGACCTGCTTGTCAGGACTGTACACTGGGCTTCCGTGCCTGCTCCCGACGCACCACGAGCCTCCCTTCCTCCTCAGTGTGTGGGCCTCTGTCCTCGATAGATGCTTAGTAGACATGAGGAAAATAAATGAGTTGGTTGCAGTTCCTGGGAAATGGTTGCAATATCCTTGCAATTAATTAATTTGTTTAATTAATTAAAATGACTTCACTAATTATATGTACAGGAGACTGCACATTTCATTATGCTAAGCAGATGGTTCTACTAATGATTAGTGAAGCCTGGGACTGCGGGAGGGGCGGGTCCATGTGTGGCTTGATGTTGTGGGCTCATTCATAGTCTATCCTTCTTCCAGACAATTGGGACTCCCATCTCATCAGGTTCAAAACGAAGCAGGTTTTCATTCTCTCATTCTCTTCTGGCAGTGCCAGGAGTCGCAGTAACTTGCCTTTCCTGGCTGCCAGTTATTTTCTCCAGGATTACCCAGTAAGGGATGTGGGAAGCAAGGCTTTGGGTGGCAAGTCACATCAGGCAGAGCTGGGGCCTTCGTGTGGTTCTGACAGCTTGCTGACCCTGGAATTATGGTCGTGTGTGCCAGATCTCCAGGAAAAGTACAGATCCTCATCTGTGAAAGGAGTGAGCCTTTCCAAGCTGCCTCATCCAAGACGTTGCCTTCCCCTGCCCGCCCCTCCCCAGCCCAAGGACCAGAGTCTCCTGGGGAGACCTATTCACACATTCGCTTAAAGACAGACCCATCGCAGAATAAAAGCTCCGAACAGATACGCACATATACTACACAGCACTTGTACTTAGGGACATGCTTCACTTTCCCAAGGTGTTTCTGGAATTTTTCTTTTCAGATGGGAATGGTGATTGGTGTTAATAGATTGCTTGCTGGACCAGAAAAACTTCCTCTTGTATTTCTCATCCTTGAACTACAGACAGTTGCTCACTTACCGGTGAAGAAACTGAGGCTTAGAGAACTAATCAGTTCTGGGTCCCATCAAGCAAGCTTCAAACCCAGAGGTATCAGTCTACAAACCCTTGATTTTTATCCCACTTCTTCCCCTGCTGACAAGTGACTCGAGATTATGCAACTCACACCCAGATCTGGAAGGATACAGGTACAAGCCTGGAAACCCAGTTCTCTCCCCTGTCGGTCTGTTACCTTCAAAGAGGCAGGGCTTTGGAGAAACTGCCTGCAAACATTTCCTAGAACTGTGGACAAGTGTGGGGTACATCGGCCTTACCTTAAAATCCAGTTAGTAGGTTATTCTGGAGAGTGAGAGGAAGTCAGAGAATGTTCTAGAGAGAAGTTGGTTCAGAAGAGCAAGCTAAATTGTTAACCTGGGGTGATCTGTTGGAGTGATTTCCTTTTGGGGGTCATAGTCGTCGTCAACAAGGAACTGTGATCTTTCTGAAGAAAGGATGCAAACAAAAGGGAAACATGAGCAAACAGGTGGCCCAACTGTCAGGGTGCCATCCTACCTGGCTACCAAGGCTAACAAGTTTGATCCCTGGGACTCACATGGTCAAAGGAGAGAAGTGACCCTGAAAACTGTCCTCTGGCCGCCCCTCCCCACCCCACCCCACACACACACACATGTGCACTGTACCACTCAAACAACTCCCAAAATAAATAGATAAGTGTATTTAACTTTTAAAACAAGAATAAACAGACTGGGAGATGGCTCATTTGATAAGGTGCCTGTTCTCTAAGCATGAGGTTCTGAGATCAACCCACCAGCATCCATGTAAAAAGGCTGGGATGTTGCCGTATACCTCTCTAATCCCGGTGCTAGAGTGTTGGGAACAAGAGAATCTCCTGCACTTGCTAGCCAAGTCAGCAAGCTCCAGGTTCTTCAAGAGACCCTATCTCAAAGGATAAGGTGGGGTGATCGAGGAAGGCACCCAGAATTGATCTTTGTCGTCCACAACATGTGCATACCTGTACACACATGCCCACATGGATCCACACAAGCACATGTGCACACAGAAGGATGAGCAGGCCCGCCTGTGTGTTAATGAGTAGCCGTTGAACGTGGCAGGTAGACTCCTCTCCTGACATCCAGGCAACTCTAGATCCTGTGGTGTTGACAATCAGCAATCAGCATGACCCATCATAGAGCTACTAGTTTTAGGAAGCAGTTGGCTCAAACAAATGTCAACTGGTTCAAACGTAAAACACACCTGAGATAAAATAATGCTTTTAAAGAATTTACCTGGTTTTCATTTCTTTATTTTGTCCCCCCGTTTCTGGAGACAGGGTTTCTCTGTGTGGCCCTGGCTGTCCTGGAACTCACTCTGTTAGACCAGGCTGACCTCGAACTCAGAAATCCACCTGTCTCTGTCTCCCAAGTGCTGGGATTAAAGACGTGTGCCACCACTGCCCGGCTGGTTTTCATTTCTTAAGATGGGTAGACGGGCTCTAGAATTCATTATGCAGACCAAGGTGACCTTGAACTCAGGTCCTCCTGCATCTACCAACCAGGAGCTATGGTTAAGGGCCTGGGCCACCAAACTTGGAAAAATACACCTTTTTACCCCTGTATCTGATTCTGGAGGTTTCTGGGCCAGACAGGTACTGTCCAGATTATAACAAATTGCAGAGGAAAAAGCACTGGACTAATTGATAAAATTATGCTCCTGTCCCCCCTCCTGTCCCCCTCCTGTCCCCCTCCTGTCTGTTCTTAGGAGACACTCATTCCAGGCTTCGACTTTGTTGATATGGCAGCCTGGGGGAGTCTGACTGAGCCCTCAAACCTGCAATGAAGCTCAAGATTCGTTGAATCTAGATACACTTAAGAAATATCCTTGTGTGATTGTATTATGTCATAACTGTCTTCCAGAAGTAAAGGCACAGAATAATGGAAGTTCTTTGCTGCTTTGGGTAAACTTTGTAGTATTTTAAAGTGCACAGAGTGCAAAAGTGACTTACCTAAGAGATGAGGATTCCACATTTGCCAGTTTGGTTGGACATGGTGGTGCAAGCCTGTAATCCCAGCTCTTAGGATGTGGAGGTGTGAGATCAGGAGTTCAAATCCATCCTCAGACACAGAGTATTTGAAGCCAGTTTGGGTTGCATGAGACCCTGCCCACAACAAACTAACTAACAGAAAAAAATGATATTTCTGAGTGGGGTGGGGGTGGTTGTCTGACCCCTCTGTTTGTGAGCTGGCAGCGGGAGAGACTCATAGGAAACATGTGGAGGAGTTGGCAAGGGCTAAAGGTGGGGGGGAGACAGATCAGTGGGAGAAGGGCCTGCTGTCCAAGAAGGGGCGCCTGAGTGTGGATCCCAGCACATATATAAAAGCTGGATGTGGCCCTTGTACCTGGTATGGGGACAGACACAGACACAACGCAGGAGCTTGCTGCCGGGCCAGCCTAGCCAAAATCCCAAGCTTCGGATTTAGTGAGGGATCCTGTCTCCAAGGAATAAGGCAGGGAGTAGCAGAGGGGGGAACACCTGACCCCCTTCTCTGGGTGGACACACACACACACACACACACACACACACACACACACACAAAACAATACCTATAAAGACATGGTTTGGTGAGAAAGAGACAAACGTGAGAGAAAGACCCCTCGCACAGCTTTCATAAAGAAAGATCTCCGGGAGACAGTAACTAGATGAAGAGAGAAAGGAGACTGGAGAGGAGCTGCTGAGGAAGGACTGGCCTACGTTGCCCATAAGTAACAGTTTGAATGCACAGATTCGTGAGTTCCAGGCCAGCCAGGGCCACACACTGAGCCATTGTTCTGAGAAGTGTGTGCCCTTTCTCATCAAGCGAGCCATCTGGTAGAGGGGGTGGGTGGTTTTCTGGTGTCAATCTGAACTTCCACAATGACATTAAGGACAGAGAGGAGTGTCATTGCTTTCGCCTTCTTCCTGTCTTTTGGCTTTTTGTCCTTTGGCCTCTTGACTCCCCAGCTCCAAGACTAACATGTGGTTAACCCTAGAGGCAAGAGGAGCAAGGGATTTATAAAGGTTTGTCCAGCAGCAGGAGTGGTGGTGAGAAGGAGAGGTTCAGAAGGTGCAAGGGTTAGGAGATGACTCAGTAGGTAAATCACTTGCCACTCAACTACAAACATCATACTTGGCATCCCCAGAACCCACCCAGATGTCCAGACAGCATGGTAACCTACCTGTAAGCAGAGACAGGGAATCCCAGAGCAAGCTGCCTAGCTAGACAAGGCAGGCAATGAGCTCAGGGGTCAGTTAAGAGACTCTGCCTCAGTAAGATGGGGATCAATCAGGACTCTATACATGCACACACATACACACACATGCATGCATGCATGCACATGCATGCACACGTATACACACATGCACTCACACACGTGCACACATATACAGGCATATACACACATGCACATCGACACACACAGACACGTACATGCACGTTGATGCACACATGCATGAACATGCACATGTACACATATATGGACACACACGCACATGCACGTACACATTGCATACACATGCATGTATACACACAATTGGCAAATCTGGGCTGTGTATAGGGTCGTGCATCAGAACACAGACTGACTCAGTCTCATTAAATCCCATTCCAGCATTGTGGTTCATCATGCCCAGATCTGTGTAGTAGACAGGAGGGGAAGTGATGGTAAATCCCAACTGGCCCTAGGATTAGTGCCTAAGGGAGGAGGGGCTAGCCAGCACCCTGCAGGCCTACCCTTGCTCCAGTTCCTGGCTTGTAATTCTCAGAAGCAGGGCAGCTTCTGCTTCAGAAGTTGTAACAAAGTATACTAACTTCTTTGTAACTCCCCTTTTAACAAACGGATGCATGTAATCATGCATCCTAACTCAGCTGCTAATTGCAGCAGTACTTTCCCGTTCTGTTGCTTGGTATTTTTTTTTTTTTTCCTGGCCGGGGTAGGAGTGTCAAGACAAGGTCTCGTGTATCCTTAACTAGATTAAAAATCTGTATGTATCTAAGGAAGGGGCCTTGAACTTGTGATCTCCATTCTGCCGGTTCCTGAGGCTGAGATTCTTCGTGTGTGCCACCACGCCCAGATGGTGCCCCTTCTTAAAGCCTGACACTGTCCGTGCTGCTCTGAGTGCTGCTCTCTGCACGCACGCCACGTGTACGCCAGCCTGGCCCAGCCTTGTGACTCAGTCACAGGTCACCACGTTGCTGCAGATCCCACACTTGCACCGGTCTCCTCTCTTTTCTCTGTCGTCGGTCTTGTCTCGGCCGGCTCTCTGATGCGCAGCTAGTGCTGCCTTTATCTGTGTGTTCATGGGTGTGCAAACACACGTGCATGGCTGCCCCTGCCGCGTGTGCAAATAAATGTGGAGGCCAAAGGGCACTCAAAAGTATTGTTCCTCAGAAACTAGCCATCATTTAAACCAAAAAAAAAAAAAAAAGATTTATGTATTATATGTAATTACACTGTAGCTGTCTTCAGACACTCCAGAAGAGGGCGTCAGATCTCATTAAGGATGGTTGTGAGCTACCATGTGGTTGCTGGGATTTGAACTCAGGACCTTTGGAAGAGCAGTCAGTGCTTTTAACCACTGAACCATCTCCCCAGCCCCCATCATTTTTTAAAGTTATTTTTATTTGTTGAATGAGTGTGTGTGTGTGTGTGTGTGTGTGTGTGTGTGTGTTGTGTGCACCTCTGTCACAGTGGTTACAACATTTGGGAATTGGTTCTTTCCTTCCACCCATAGTCTCAGGGATTGAACCTGGGTCTTTGGGCTTGTTAAGCAAATGTCTTTACCTGATGAGTCATCCCACAGTCTCCATCTCGTATTTTGAACTGTGACGTCTCACTGGCTGATCATCCAGCTGCAGAAAACCACCTATCTCTCTTTGCAGAGGGTGCACGTCTTTAATGACCTAACAATCTCCCATGAACCTCTACCACAAAAAGCGTTCCACTATGCCTTCCACATCTTCCATCCGGAACCCTTGGGACAAACCATATCCAAGCCTCACCCCCTCCTGCTGTGTGTGTGTGTGAGCGTTGGTGCATGCGTGCGTGTGTGCGTGTGTTCGTGTGTGTGTGTGTGTGTGTGTGTGTGTGTGTGTGTAGGTAGGCAGGCATAGGTGTGTATGTGTGCTCATGCATGTAAAAGCCAAAGGTCTGGCGCCTTCCTCAATTACCCTCCACCTTCTTTTTTGAGACTTACTCTCTCACTGGAGCTCATTATTACTGGATTGACTGGCCAACAACCACAAGGATGCTCCTGACTCACCCTCCCGTCCCCAGCTGCCTTAGAGGTGTTCAGTAGCTCCTATATGAGCGCTAGGCATCAAACGTGGGTCTTTCTGCCTTAGCCGCAAGCATGTTATTGACTGAGCCATCTCCCCAGCCTTGGGTCTCTGACTCAAATCAACATTGCATTATCAGGTGACCTTGTCACCCACCATACCCCTAGTGTCTTGCACACACTAGGTGCTAATAAATACGAGATGAGTGACCATGGAGCGCCGATGTATTCGTGGTAGGACTGAAATTTGTTCCCAGGACCGCCGGCTCCCCATTCCAGGACACAGTTGACTCACCCTGAGCTGTGTAAGCCACGTGTCTTCCTTTTGGATTTCTGAGCCAAGTCCTGGAGGCACGCAATTGGATGGGGCGCATCCCCACTTGCCTGGCTCAGTTCTCTGCAGAGCAGAGCACAGGGAGGGAGGCACAGTGTTCCCTCCCTTGGGAGAAATCATTGTTCTTGGAGCTTTTTACTTGTTGTCATTAGTCCACCTCCAGTCAGTGGAGTAAGGTAGCCTGCAGGGGACACACTTCTTGGCCAAGGTATATAAAAAACACAGCTATAGGTATTATAATATAGTGTATACATGCATGCTGTTTGTATGTATAGCGTTGTGTTTGGTGTTCCTATTCTCTGGCACACAGCTGGAAGTTCATTCACCAGAACCAGTCAAAGAGGGGGCGAAAAATCTCTGCTTTGACTTTGGAATTTTCCATTGCTTTGCGACCAGGAGATGGTCTGATGTGGCCGTTGGGGTTCATCATGCCCTTGGCTGGGCATCTTGGTATCGGTTGATGAGTATCTGTGGGGCAATTTCCTCTTTGTATTAAGTAAGCACCAGAAGTGCCCGTGTGGCCCTTGGAGGCCCGTGTGTGTGTGTGTGTGTGTGTGTGTGTGTGTGTGTGTGTGTGTGTATGTGTTTTCCCATGGAGTCTGAAGTCTAAATTGGAGCCAGCTTTGGATCCTGTGGTTAAGGTTCCAATCCCTTTTGTCAGTTGGGGGAGGGGTGTTTTGCCTTTTGGTGCTGGGTACCCTGAGTCCTTGTTCCAGGACTGAAGGACGGTTCTTCTCCGACTAAGAAGAAACCTTTCCCCAAGTCACACTCAAAGGGCACTACTGTTGTTGACATTGCAACTGCGAGTTTGTACTAGACAGGACACACAGCAACAGGGAAAGGTGCCTAGGGACTCAGAAGCCTGGAAGGGAAACAGCAGGGAAGCGAACACGTGGGTTCACTCACTCATGTATGGTCACATATATTGACAGCAGTCCTGAGCTCCCAGCAATATAGCTGCCCCAGTGGTCTTCAATCCCAGAACATTAAAAGCAAGACATGCCGGACCACACTCTGGAAACAGAGACAGGTTTTCATTTACTGATTTTTTTTTTAAAGAATTACTTGATTTTTAATTATGTGTATATGTGTGAGTGTGCACTTGAGTGCAGATGTGTTTGTGAGCTGCTTTATGCAGATGCTGGGAGCTGAACTTGAGTCCTCTGCAAGAACTGAGCATTATTTATTTTATTTATTTATTTATTTATTTATTTTTGAAACTGGGTTTCATTGTGTAGCCCTGGCTGTCCTGGAACTCACTCTGTAGACCAGGCTGGCCTCAAACTCAGAAATCCACCTGCCTCTGCCTCCCAAGTGCCAAGATTAAAGGTGTACACCACCATCGCCCGGCTTTTTGTGATTTTTAATTTTATTTATTTATTTATTTATTTACTTACTTACTTACTTACTTATTTATTTTTGCTGAGCGTTATTTTAACTGCTGAGCCACCTCTCTCGCTCCTTAACCTGGGCCTTAACAATCAGGGCACAGTGCTCTGAACTTCTTAGAAAGCATTTGCACAATGGGAGCTCAATGCTGCACTGAGGAAGCTGCCCTTAGGCAGTCCCCAGGAACCTGGGAGAGGCCTTTGAGTATATGCATTCAAGTGAGGGTGGAGGGGACAGAAAATGTGGACAAAGAGCTAGAATGTTCTT
>JADRCD010237554.1:0-31972 GCA_019843815.1 Montemys delectorum | reverse complement strand
AAAGTAAAAGTAGAAGCTAAATTCTTCCTAAGGAATGAAAAGGATTTTTAAAACTGAATAGAAACTTGTTTGTTGGTCAGAGTCCACTGACCTACCCCTTCCCAGCCTTCTGCCTAGGGATAACAGAGCTTTGCAAAGGAGAAGCACCTTGTGGTGTTAAGTTCTCACAAATGTAGACAGGCGTGAACGTGTTTCCATGTTTTGATATGGATGTGTACCCTCAATTTGTTAGAACTCTTCTATGGAGGTTGAACAAATGTGTACGCCAGAAGCAGAAAAGAAGACGAAAGAAGGCAGAGCAGTGTGCGCACCTGTGACCTCGGATTCTAGGGAGGCTGAGGCAAGGGGATTTTAGGTTCAAGGCTCTTCTGAGCTACACGGTGAGATACGGTAAGCCTGTTGCTACCCCTGAGGACTTGCCATTTCCCGGCTGGTAATTAGAAGTCGGCCAAGCCTGACTCACCTTTAAGGGGCAATCAGGCGCTTTACCAACCGGATTGCAGGAGGAGCCTCTGTCCCTACCCTTGTCCTCAGAGTCAGTCACACTACAGGCTCCGGGTGTTGACATATGTGGGCCCTGCTGGCACACAATATACAAGAAACCTCAGGAGTGCAGCCCTGGTTCTCCGGAGTAATCAGATTAGTGGGACTTTTCCCAGTGGGGTTGGTTTGTTTTATTTTGTTTTTCCAACTGTTCTACCATGTGCACACACTTCAGTGGAGGTTTTGCTATATGTGTACATGTGTGCATGTGAGCGCACATCCGTGTGTGCATGGCAGCGGCCAATCGTAGGTGCTGTTCCTCGGGCACCACGTACCTGGTTTTTGGGCGTCCATTCTCTCTTTAGCCTGCAGCGCACGAGTAGGCTGAGCTCTCTTTGGTCAGGCCAGGAAGCACCAGGTATCCTGTTGCCTCCACTTCTCCAGCTGGGATCACAAGCACCCAACCTCTTTACATGGGCTCTGGGGACTCGAACCTCACACTTATGTTCCAAGCAGTTTCATGACTGAGCCATCTCCTCGTTCCTCAGTGATTTTATCTGTATTTCTTAATATTTATTTTTATTTTATTTGTACAAGTTTGTCTGACCGTTTGCTATACATGTGTGCAGTGCCTACCGAAGCCAGAAGAGGGCAGCAGAGAGAGTGAGAGACACAGTTCAGCAGATCGCAAGGATGCTGGGAAGTGAACCCGGAGCCTCTGGAAAAGCAGCTAGTGTGCTTAATCTCCCAATCTTCCCTCCAGCCCCACATCTTGCAGCTTTTAACCTAACAGTGATCACTGTTTTTGCTGGCATAAATTTTGTTTGGTTATCTAAAAAGAAGAGTCGAATCTACTAGCTTTTGTGACCTGAAATAAAAAATAAATCTAAGTTCAGTAGTGTCTGTGCCACAGAGGGGGGTAGCCGGACCCAGAGGGTGGAGTAAAGACACAAGTCGGCTTCCTCCCAGGGTGGACAGTGAGTAGCTCAGAGGTCTGTTGTTCGATTGAGATGGGGAAAGGGAAGTGTCAGAGAATGAGGGTCAAAAGGGAGTGGGGAAGGGAGAAGGGGAGGGGGAGGGAAGGAGGGAGAGAGAGGGAGAGAGAGGGAGAGAGAAAACACAGGTGGCAGAGGTGAATCTGGAGAGATGGGCAGCATTTTTAGTGACCCTGCAGTGATGAAAGAGGGACGGACGGTGGGGGAGGCACACATCGAGGGAAGCTCGAACAACAAGAACCATTATTTAAAAATACCACAGCTGGAGCTGGAGAGGTGGCTCAGCGGTTAAGAGCACTGGCAGATCTTGCAGAGACCTCCACGGGCATTTGCACACCTATGGTAATACATTCACATACTCACATAAATACACACAAATTTTTTTTTTTTTTTAATGTGTGGTGAAGGGCTGAGGAAGAGCTCAGTGAACAAAGTGTTTGCCACACAGGCACAGGAAGCTGAGTTCCATTTGCACACATATATAAAAAGCAGGCTCCCAGCACTAGAAAGGCGGGGACAGAAGCAGCAGCCCTAGGCTTGATGCTCCCTAAACTTACAAGGAAAACAGATGCCAATGAGAGACCCTGTCCCAACAGGCAAAATGGACAGCTCTGAGGGACATGCCTAAACACTACACAATGGCACACATGCACATTCACAAACATTATATACAAAATAATGCACTGATTAAATGTTTGGTGCTTGAATTTTGTCAAAACAGCTGCCCATGTATTACATGGGTACTTACAATAATAATAATAATAATAAATAATAATAATAATAACAACAACAACAATAATGTGATTTCAGAAAAGATTTCTCAAGCATACTATGACGAAGACTTTTACAAACTGCAGAAATCCATTTCTTAATAATTAGGGACCTAAATCTCACAAGTCTGCCAGATCCTTATCATAGGAAACTTGAGCTTTAAACTGTAACAGATTAAATAATGTGGCACTCAGTAAGACAAGTTAAATTAAGACAAATTGCCAGGTGTGGTGGTACATGACTTTAATCCCATCACTCAGGAGGCAGAGGCAGGCAGAGTCTGAGGCCAGCCTGGTCTACAGTATGAGTTCCAGGATGGCCAGGGCTATGTAGAAAGACCTTGCCTCAAAAAGAAAAAGAGAGCTCTCTCCCCCTCCTCTCTTTCCTCGCTACTGCCCCCCCCACTCAATTAAACGTCTTACACGTGAAAAAAAAATGAAAAAAAGAAAAAAGAAAAAGAGAGAAAAGGAAAGGGAGGGAGGGAAGGCAGAACAGAGGGAGGAAAGGAGGGAGGGAGGGAAGGAGGGAGGGAAGGAGGAAGGGGAGAGGAAGGAAGGGAAGGAGGGAGGGGTGAAGGGAGGGAGGGAAGGAAGGAGGAGGGGGAGAGGAAGGGAGGGGAAAAAGGTCATTGATTTGACTTGAGTCATTTTATTTTCTGACAGTAGGGAAATATCATTTGCTTTGGTGGGGGGGTGCTGCGGCTTGGTACAGTTTTTTAAACAGTGTCTTACACAGCATGGTCTCAGTTGAGTCTAAAGAGAAAGGCAAAGAAGCTAGACTAATAATCAGTGGGGTTTGGGAGGGGCATCAGAGTCGCTGTGCCTGCAGTGTGAGCTTCAGGCTCAGCCTCCTGAAAAGCAAATTGAGAGACTGTCCTAGAGGTGATCTCAGATGACAAAAGTCCCTGGAAAACTGGACGGAGGCTTGTCCCCAGGCCACAGGGTCTCTCTCTGTCTCTTCACAAAGGATGTAAGCGGACAAGCAGATAGAATTAATATTTACAATTTATTTCCTTTGAGCGTTAATGTATATAGCGAAGCAACAGCCCAGAGACCCATGGGATTGCAGTAATTTAAACTTATGCCTTTTGCCTCCATCATGCCAGCACACCAGCGGGACTTCACACGTACCGACGGATTCAGGGTCATGTTATACTTCTTAAAATGGAATTTCACACATAGAAGCCGAAAAATAAAACAGTGTCTGGGAGGAATTCTCATAACATGCTCAACAAGAATTGTATCAGAATTCATAGCCGAGGCCATCATCATTTTTATTATTTTTGTAAAGAAAAAAAGAAAAATCAAGAAAATGTTAAATATACAACTAAATAGCGCCCTCTAGTGAGGCACGCTATGCATACAAAACACTCAGAATTTGACCTATTTCCAGAAAATGCTGTCTCGGTTTTGCTGCGGATAAAATCGACTGTGCTGAGAATATAGTCCTGTAAATCAGTGTGCTCTTTGTTAGCGCCGCCACCTCCATCAACAGCTCTCCTTTCCAACTTAAGTGAAATTCTGTGCATTAGCCTTATTTAAAACACCCTTTTCTTCTCAGGGAACATCAAGACTTCAACCATGTCACCCTCCTTATTCAGACAAGCCCCTTTGTTTGGAAATGCTAGCTTGCTACCCTGCCTCCAGGTGCACTGATGATGGAGACACAGTTAGGGGCCCCCAACCCTCATCTCCTTCAGGCTCAGGGCAGAGCTGCTACGTCATCTTAGGGGCTGATGGCGACACACATAACTACCAAAATTAAAGCCATCTTTGGGCTGAATAGAGATGTGGGGAGAGCCAAATTCATCATATTTCAGCCGAGTATCCAGACCTACCAACTTCCGTGTGGCCATTAATCTTAATCGGAACAGCCCGCCAGAGCGAAAAGGGAAAGTGTTTTAAACGGCTGGAAACACTCTGGAGCACAGTCAGAAAGTCAACCACAAGGGGTTCCCAAAGAGCCAGGTGCACGGAACCTTTGTACGAGAGGAGTGGCTCAGGGCCTGCGTCCTGGATCTACCCTTCCACATCTTGAGCCCATGAAGCGTCTCATCTGTCTGTTCATGTTCCAACATCTGCCTTTAAAGCGGCTTGACTTTCACTTCAATACAGGAAGAGCAGAATCATGCCACAAGCACAAAGTAACCAAGTAAATCAGATGAATTGTTAATAGAGCAAGGCTGACGTGGGGGAGAGGAGGCGGGGTCTCAATAATATCCAGAAGAATTCAAATGAGGACAGCTGTTCTTACAGAAATCAGTGGGGAGGTTCCTCCAGACATTAAAAGCAGATCTACCATATGACCCAGCGAGGCCCCTCCTGGGCATAAACCCAACGGGTTCCGTATGTTCCCACAGAGACACTTGGATAGCCAGTGCCACCTTTGCCCTATTCAAAACAGCGAGGAAATGGGAGCAACCCGGATGGCCATCAACAGACAAGCAGCCATGAAGATGTGATACACACGTACACAGTGGAATATTATTCAGCTGTCACAGAAAACGAACACAGGAAAGTGGACAGATCTGGAAAGCAGTAAATGAGGCAGCTCAAATTCAGGACGTAAAAACCACACATGCTCCCACATGCGCAAGTCTCAGCCTATAACACACATGTGTGCGTAGGTAAACAATGTGCGCAGAGTCTTAAAAACTTAGAAAAGAGAGCCAAGAAAGAGTAATTTTGGGTAAAGAGGGAGATGCAGAGTGGGCGAAAGGGCATACAGGAATAAATAACAGAAAGCGAGACGGCATCTCCTGGGCAGCATCCAGCAGAGACCACTGTCTGTGGACCACGTTCACTGTGCTGCCCGATGCTACCGAGAGGCTGACCCCGGCCTGCGTAGAGAGAACGGGTTACGTTTTCGTTGCTCTGACAAAACCCTCAGGGATTAAGAAAGAAAGGAAAGCCTACTGACTCATGGGTTCAGAGATGCGGTTCCTAGTCAGCTGGATCCACTGTAGACCAGAACAGCATGCGGGCAAAGTACGTCAGAGGACGTGCTGCAACAGGCTGTTCACTGCGTCGCAACCAAGAGGAAGAGGGAGAGGCCATGCACAACGTGTATTCACATCCACACCTCAGAGAACCCCTCCCCCACTTACGCCATTTCTCCTTTCTCGCGGTGACTGCTCTCCATTCACAAATCTATCACTGATCCATCTACTGGGTCATAGCTCTCACGAGTCAATCACGGCAGGCTCAGGAAAGAACTGATCAACCCAACCAGCTGGGGTCTAAGCCCTCAACAAGTGTCTTTTGGGGGACACTTCATATCCAAACCATCACAGGTAGTTTGCCCATGTTGCCCGCAATGCAATGAGAAAGTTCTGGAAGTGACGCATATTAGTTACTTTGATTTTTCTTCTGATAAAAATACCATGAGCAAAAGCAAAAACTAAAGGAAGAAAAGGTTGGTCCTGTTCCAGAGAGCTGACTTCTGTAATGCGGGAAGGCATGGTAAGACGAGCTAGAGGCTCTCCTAGCAGTCAGGAAGCTGAGGGAGAGGGTGGGGCACGACAGGAAGAGGGTGAGGCTGTACAAAGCCTGCCCCCAATGACGTACTTCCTTCGGCAAGTTTCCACTGCCGAAAAGTTCCAGTAATCACCCTCAAAAGTGCCACTAACTGAGGTCCGTAAGTTCGAATATATGAATCTATGTGGGACATTTCCCATTCAAATATCTGTAGGAATCCTTTGGCTTCTGCCATGCAAAGACAACACACTGCCCATGCTCGTGAGGGCAAGATGGCTTCGGAAAACGTCAGAATGTTGTTACAAGAGGAGCAGGGAATTCTGGGTGGAGAGACGGCACTGGGCGGCCTAGTGCAAGGTCATAAGTTCACCGGACAGTAGCATGTACTCAAAAGACGCACGGGCCTGCACAACTCTCTCATCCTTAGCAGATAGCAAAGCTCAGATCATGAGACGTGAACCGCGATGGGAATGGGGACGGGCAGCGCATCTCGGGTCGAAGTGCCAGGGGTGAAACACCAGCCCTCTACTGTTCCGGTTAGTGTTTCTCAACATGAAACAAACCGGAAAACGTTCCTGGGAAAAGGGAACCTCAGCTGAGGAATTACGGCCCTCAGAATGACCTGCAGGCAAGTCTGGGACAGTTTCTTGGTTAATGATTGACGTGGGAGGGCACCGCCCACTGTGGGCGGTGCCAGCACAAGGCAGGGGAAGGCGTGGCAGAACACGGGAAAGCAAGCCAGTAAGCAGCATCCCTTATGGTTCTGGCTTCCGTTCCTACTCTGAGCTTCTGTCCCGATTTCCTTCATGAGGGGCTGTAAACCGAAAGATGAAATACTTTCTTCCTCGGGTCGCTTTTGGGCATGGTGTTTATTACAGTGGGAGAAGGCAACCTAAGACAACTGCTGCCCACAGAATTACCATGGCAACCAGGTACCCTCTGTGCTTCAGAAGCCACAAACACAAAAGAAATGAGGGAGCAGACAGTGGTCCTTATCTCCTATGGGCACCACAAAGGATGGGTTAGCACAGAAGACGGGGTGAACAGTGTGTAAGTCACCTCGTGAGGAACAGGGACATCCTGAAATGCAGGAGGAGGTTCCACATTTGTAAAGTACCTTCCTCTTTGTGACACTTGTAGAAGTGACTAGGTTGAAATGCCCAAGGCCAATGAGGAACCCATAAACCCTATGTTTATCGTCCCTTAAGGACACTCTTCATCCTCTATCTCATACGTGGAACCTACTAGATTCCCCAGGGAGGCCCTGACTTCACACATGGGGCTGTCCTGCTTTTCGGTTCTAGGAGGCCAACCTGCAAGAAGATCGCTCCCTGCTGCACCGCAGAACATCTCTTTCATGTGTGGTACACAATCAAGCTGCCAAATGGAGCTAACCACGGGATAGTGGTGGTTGTCACTAACACTGGCCATCAAGGTTGCACACTACAAATTAACCCCCGGCCTGTGGGCCCCTGGCAGGTTCTCTTTCACCCATCTGTCCACACATCACAACACTCCCCCTCTGCAGGGGAGCAACTTAAAGACTGGAGGTGGCAACTGATGTCTTCCCACTGGTGTGAAGGCAGCATTCCACACAGCAGCTGGTGCTCTGAGGTGCCCACACCTACCAGAAGCAAGAGTTTGTAACTCTGTATCAACTGGCTTTTCCAACGGATATCCTCACCTGCCTGTTACACAGTCACACTGGCATTTGCTTCCCCTGCTGGGTCCCAGGTCTTGTGTGCATGAGAAGATGCTTCATGCTCATTCTCCTGCTGGTGAAGATCTAAGGCCAGGCGAGAGTGACATGCCAGGAACGTGATGATAACCACCAAGAGGGTCCCAGAGCTGGGAGTCCTTCACCACCGGTGAGCTCGTGTTCTAAATGACAAATTGACCAAGACCAGAAAACATGTGAATGGTGTGTTCTTCTGCATACCCTGGGTGTGTTGGCTAATTGCATTGATTGCCCTGAGAAGCACCTGTACTTCTACTGGTGTCTGTGAGGTTGTCTCAAGGGTCCAGCGGAGCATGGCCGCTCTGATGTTGAATGGATTCATCCTGATGGACTTGGAATGTGACAGCATCATTGGTCCTTGGTAAAAGGTAAGCCTGGCTGGGGAAGGTAGGTCAGTGGGGGTAGTAGGTCATTGGGGAAAGGCTAGATCCGGCCCCATCCTCTTCCTGTATTACTCTCCCAGGATGCTGTGGGTTGTGATAGACCTTTCCCACAAGAACCCTACCCTTTGAAACCAGGGACCCAGATTGACCTTACCTCCTTGTAAGTTGCTTAGCTACAGCATTTGGTCCCAGAGACACAGAATCCTAACTAAGCAAAGGGTAATTGCTATGCACATTCCACCCTGCAGGGAAGCTCCTAAGGAGAAAGGTAAACAACTCAAAATAAATAGCTTCAGGAAGTCCAGGAAACAGAGCAGATTCACTAAGGCCCTCCCTGGCAGAGTAAACAAAGCTGGGAGTTCCTCTCTGAGGAAGAGAAGCTGAGCTGCAGAGAAGACTTTCGGTGGTGAAAAGATACAAAGACTCTGAGTCCAAAGCAGCTTCCAGAGGAGCAAGCCTGTCCCCACCCATCCGCAGCTCGGTATGCAGCAGCCTGGTGCTGGTTCAGACTCAGTCCTCACACAAGCTGCTCAGCTGAATAGTGACTGGATATTCAAGATGAAGAATGGTCCAGTGACTGGATTGGACCTCCTCAAAAGACCTCCATGGGCTATGCTTCTCCTCAAGACCATGCTGGTCAGGGGCCCATGCTCTGGTAGAGCACCGTGTTGATGTGCGCAGACCATACTGCCACCAGAAACAATGATCCTTGGCCAAGGACGATACTGGAGACCAAGTGGATGTTGATGGTCCATGCTGTTTCCAGAAACCATGCGGAAGCCTAGGGTTGGTGCTTCCGCTGACCGTGAATGGAGAGGAAGCTTCTCTTGCAATGTTATTAATGATTGCAGATACACACTCCATCACCATCCCCCCAAAAAGTGACAGCCTAGAGAGGAAGCCATCAAGGAGAACTAAAAAGAAGAATGTTAGGGATGCTGAAGTATAGCTCTCTACAGTTGATGGCTTCTTAAGGAATGCTGGAGAAGGTCTCAGTTTCCTCTTGGAGGCTGGCCACTAGGAGTTTGACCATGTCCCAGTGAGTATATAAACAGTACCGAATAGACTTGGTTGTTTCTTCTCCTCCTCCTCCTCCTCCTCCCCCTCCTCCTCCCTCCTCCTTTCCCTCTTCCTCTTTCTTCTTCCTCCTCCTCTTCCCCTTCTTCCTCCTCCTCCTCTCCTTTTTTCTCCTCTTCCTCCTCCTTTCTCCTTCTCTTCCTCCTTTTCCTTGCCTCCTTTCTTTAGGGTGTTGGGGGGGGGGCGGTATCTTAGAGTTCCCATTGCTATGAACAGACACCATGACCAAGGCAACTATTATAAGGACAACATTAAATTGGAGCTTGCAGGTTCAGAGGTTCAGCCCATTATCATCATGGCAGAAAGCATGGCAGTGTCCCGGCAGGCATGGTGCTGGAGGAGCTGAGTTCTACATCCACATCCAAAGGGAGCCAGAAGCAGACTTTCTCTTCCACCCTGGGTGGAGGTTCAAAGCCCAGTGACACACATCCTCCAGCAAGCCCAAACCTTCTCCAACAAGGCCACATCTCCTAATAGTGCCACTCCCTGGGCCAAGCATATTCAGTCTTCCACAAGGTAAGTCTAGGCTCTGGCCTGCTGACATTCAGAACCAACGGGCACGGGCACCTTTGTGAATGGTTTCATTTTGCAAGAAGTCAGAGCGCAGGAAAACATACTGGAACAGATGTTGACTTAATGATGCAAAACCCTTTTGATGAGCGAGTAGTCTGACGACCAAAGAATATGAAATCAGGATGTCAGAGAGAGAGCTGCATGCCCAGATTCATCCCATTCACCCACAAGAGCTGACCTATGGAATTGTGACACAATGCCTGGCAAACTATTAAGAAGGCAAAGTGTCATTTAGTTCGTTGCCAGGAGTTTTGTCCACCATGATAGCGAAGGTATAGCTGAGCAGTTCACATCACGGTTGACTAGGAAGCAAAGTGAGAGAAATGGTAAGAGGTACCGTGTCCTCTGAGGACCCACTCTAGGTGACTATCTTCTCCAGCTCTGTCCCATCCTCTATGTTTCCCAAATACCCCCAAATAACACCAGCCACCTGCGAAAACAGCCTCCACGTGAGGAGCCTATGAGGGGTGTTCCACAGTCAGGTGAGAGCAGGTATCATCCGAGAGTCCACTGACAGATAAACAATAAGAAGCAAGTGATGAACCCATTCATATCAACATGGCAAACATGTAAATAAGCAGATGTGAGCATGAGAACTCCGTGGGCTTTGTGACTTACATTCCCGAACTGAACCCCCCTCCCCCCAACATGAAAACACAATCGTGGCCTGGGAAGATAGTCACACAAGCATGAGGGCTTCAGTGTGATGCCCACAGCCCATCTTAAAAAGTTGGGGATGAGATATGAGGGTGGGAGAGCTGAGCACTGAGACCAGGGGCTAAAGCTAGGAGATTGAAAGATGTAGACCACCAAGGCACTGGTTCCCCAGTTCTGATCGGCTCCTGTATGAGGAGTCTAATCAGGCCTGTGTCTGCCCCATCTAAACAGCCATTGTGCCAGCTCCCCTCTCTGGGTGGCAAACAGGAATTCCAGACCAGTGTTATTTCTAGGACATTTACACAGCAGCCAGGTTTATTGTTTCTGAAGCCACCACAGTAGGTGTGGCTGGATCAAGGGCTGACATTGGAATAGTGTTTGATTGATTGTCTTTATTCCAGGAACCCATCTCTCAAGGAGAGCTCTTCTCCTTTGCCATTCTGGGCTTTGCCCTGTCAAAGGCCATGGGGCTTTTCTTCCTCATTCTCTTAGCTACATGACGCTCCCTGGGGCCATCTAGTTATCCCTGCTGCTTTGACTCCATGCCCATCTTAACACGAGGTAGATGACATAGCAACACCCTGGCCTCTACATACGTGCACACTTGTGCCCATGAACCCACCCAATACACACATATCCACAAACCCAAAATTCCCGAATTGAACAAATATGCCCCTGTAAGGGAAAGGCAATCGATCGTAGAGCTAGGATGAGCAGGAGAGGGAGGCATGCCATTTAACTGAGAAAGGGAATGGTCTTCGGTAGGTTCCAAACAGAAGGGATCCTGGCCTGGAGACCAGAAACATCATTTTCCCCATACCTATTCACACGATGTGACTATTGAAACCTAGGTCTTTATGCAAACAAACAAACAAAACCCAGGTGCCCTCTCAGGAGGAAATACTTCAGGCATTCATATAAATAATGCTTTCAAGTTTGAAAAATGAAACCAGGAAGGCAAGAGTTTTATACTCAACACCACTTGACTTTAAAAAACAAAAAATCCATTCCAGAAAAAAAAAAGAAAAGTATTCTCTTGGGTGCAAACACAAAGGTTAAGAAATATTAGCCAACTATTTATATATGAGGCTTTCACATTTCTATCACAAAACAAACAAAAAATAGATGTTGCATAAATTAAAAATTAAAAATGACCATGCTTCCTCTGAAGTATGTGTTAAAATATGCCTGAGAGAAGTTTTTTTTAAAGAAATAAAGAATGATATTAACATAGCCGCCCTCTCCGGTCTGTGATTTGTTGAAAGGGAGAGGGGAGGGGAAGGAGAACAGACCGCTGCAAAATGTATGATACTGAAACAATAACTTTCTGTACTCAAAACTTCATAGCTGGGGCTGGTGAGACGGCCCAGCTGCCAAGCCTGACCCCTGGGACCCATGTGACCTCCACATATGTGCCACAGCTGTGTGTATATATGGTACACACATGCCCAGATAAAGAAATTTTAAATCTACACTTGTTTTGTTATAAGTATTAAAATCAAACTGTGCTAAATCCCTTCGGATTCGGTAGATGTTTGATTGGCAGGGCCTGAAATCATTCGTTACAGTGCCAGTTGGGCCTCAGAACAACTTGGCATTGCAGGAGACACATAGGTGAGACGAACATTCAGTCCTGAGCTGTATGAGTATATCTAAGGTTCCCAGCTCACCCTCCTCTACACTGCCAGAGAATAGTAACAACACTTAAAAAAAAAAAGTATGGGATTTTTTTTTCTGAGTTCTGTTTTATTTTTATTTTTTTAAGATTAATTTTATTTGTAATTATCTGAACATGCATATGTTTATGCATACATGTCTACAGGGTCCCTGAGTCCAGAAGAGAGCGTTAGAACTCCAGGATCTGGAGTCTCAGGAAGTTGCGAACATCCTGACATAGGTGCTGGGAACCGAACTCAGGTCCTCTGGAAGTTGTCTCTGTCATCTCCCTAAATTGCATCTCTTCCCTTGTTATCCTTTTCTGCTCTAATACGGTAGCTGTCTGGCCATCTCGAAGCCCATAGTTTACAAAAATGCAAATACACTCCCCAAATCTTATCCATAATTCAAAGTCCCAAGAACAACTTTCTCCGGCTGAGTTTTCATCCTCCCCCCCCCCCATCCTAATTTTAAGAGTCTGTTACTTATTTTTCTAGACAGTCAAGAAGAAAGCAACTTGAGGAAGTGAGCAGATAGAGAGAAAGCAAAGGAAGGGAGAGAGAGGAGGAAGGGAGGGAGAAATGACTGACTTAGGCTCATGGTTGAAAGTGCACAGTCTATCACAGGAAAGGAATGGAAGGGTTGAAGTAGCTTAATGCTGGGGCAACCAGACTGCAAGACAGCTAGTTAAGTTACAAAGTGACTAAGAAGCAGAGTGCTCACTTCCAACACAGTCCAATAAAGCCCACCCCCTGTGACGCACTTCCTCCAACAGGGTACAGCCCACCATCCCATGATGCTCTTCCTCCAGCAGGGTACAGCCCACCATCCCATGATGCACTTCCTCGAGCAGGGTACAACCCACCTTCCCCAGAGACGTACTTCAGCTGAGCTCTACCTGCCGAAGGTTCCACGTTCTCCCAAGCAGCAGGGATTGAAGATTCAGTGTTCAAACACAGGCGCTTGGCATATGCCACATTCAAACCACGGCAAACAATGGGTCACTAGTAAGAAACAAAAAGGACACATGGGCTCCATCATCATTTGCTAATATCCCAATATTATGTTAATTTAAAAAACCCGCCGGGCAGTGGTGGCACACGCCTATAATCCCAGCACTTGGGAGGCAGAGACAGGCAGATTTCTGAGTTCGAGGCCGGCCTGGTCTATAGAGTGAGTTCCAGGACAGCCAGGGCTATATAGAGAAACCCTGTCTCGGGGAGAAAAAAAAAAAAAAAGTTCACATCACAAATAAAAATTAAAAAATTAAACAAAGACAAGGACACAATTAGTGTATGTGGAACAAAAGTGGACAAGGGTAGCTTTTTATTGTTGGTACTACTTCGGATTTTTGGTTTGGTTTGGTTTGATTTGGTTTGGTTTTGGTGGATTTTTTTGTTGTTTTGTTTTGGTTTGGTTTTGTTTTTCGAGACAGGGTTTCTCTGTGTAGCCCTGGCTGTCCTGGCACTCTATAGACCAGGCTGGCCTCGAACTCAGAAATCCACCTGCCTCTGCCTCCCAAGTGCTGGGATTAAAGGCATGTCCCATCACTGCCCGGCTTTTTTTTTTTTTTTAAAGAAGTACGTGTATGTGAGCATGCGCGCACGTGTGCTGGTGCAGTTACTTACAGAGGCCAGAAGAGGGCAGTGGATTCTGCTGGAGCTAAAGTTCCAGGGCGTAGTGTGCAGTCTGACACAGGTTCTGAGAACCAAGCTCCAGCCCTGAGAGAGAACAGCCCACACACTCCATCAGTGAGCCATCTCTCCAACCCCCAGTTCTTTAGTTTTAATTTAAAATGTTTGTGTCAGGGCTGGAGAGATGGTTCAGCAGTTAAGAGCACTGGTTGTTCCTACAGAGAACCCAGATTCAGTGCCCAGATGCCCCGTGGCAGCTCACACCGATCCATAACTGCAGTTCCAGGGAACTTGAAGCCCTCTTCTGGCCTCCGACGGCATTAGGCACACGTGTAGTGTATAGCCACTTGCAAGCAAAATTTCCATTCACATAAAAATAAGTAGATGTGTTTAAATGTCTGTGCTGGAATGCTTTAGGCAACTGTCTCAAACCTTTTTTTTTTTTTTTTTTTTTTTTTCCTTTTGAGACAGAGACTCATGTAGCCCGGGCAACCCTCTAGCTCTCTGTGTAGCTGGAAATGACTTTGCACTCCTGATCCCACCTCAGACACTTGGATTAGAGACCTGTGACACCAAGCCCAGTGTATGTGGTACAGGGAATTGAACTCAGGGTCTCTACTAACTGAGCTGCATCCGAAACTCTTGCCTCAAACCTGAACTTTTCCTCCTTTGTTTATTGTGTACACCAGTATTTTGTAAACTACTCACCCGGACCAATGAAATGGCTCAGCTGGTAAACATGCTTGCTGCGCAAACCTGGTGACCTGTTTCAAATCCCGGATTGCATAGTGGAGAAAATAACTGATTCCCGAAACTTGTCACCACCTGCCTTCCACATCCCTGTTGTCACACACATGAACTTGCACGCACACACAATAGTAGTAGTTAACAACAATAAGATTACCCCAATTCTACACTGAGACACTGACCTACTTATAAGTGACCAAGAATACACATAGATGTGAGCATATCAAATTATAATAGTGACAAGCTATGGAGAATTGTCATCTGTAGGGAATGGCTAATGTGTTGTATTAGGGTCGTGGCCCCAGGAAATAGGGTGTTTGGTTTGCAGTCATTTTTGCAGATTCAACATTCTGACACAGAAGTTTATATTCGGGGCTGGAGAGATGGCTCAGAGGTTGAGAGCACTGACTGCTCCTCCAGAGGTCCTGAGTTCAATTCCCAGCAACCACATGGTGGCTCACAACCATCTGTAGTGGGATCCAATGCCCTCTTCTGGTGTGTCTGAAGGAAGCAATGGTATACTCACATAAATAAAATAAATAAATCTTTAAAATAAAAAAAAAAAAAAGAAGCCGGGCGGTGGTGGCGCACGCCTTTAATCCCAGCACTTGGGAGGCAGACACAGGTAGATTTCTGAGTTCGAGGCCAGCCTGGTCTACAGAGTGACTTCCAGGACAGCCAGGGCTACACAGAGAAACCCTGTCTCGGAAACAAACAAACAAAAAGAAGAAGAAGAAGAAGAAGGAGAAGAAGAAGAAGAAGAAGAAGAAGAAGAAGAAGAAGTTGTTTATATCCTTGGCTCTGAATGGGAAGCACGCTGAGCATCCACCGAGTGCAGTAGGCTCTCGGGGTAACTGAGCATCTGTAGACGTAGTTGAGCATTGTTTGCTTTTTTGTAACATGATCATTTACTCGCTGTATTCCTTTAGGTCATTTTCAGAGAGATCCAGAGGAGAAGGGAACGAGCAGGCACAGCGCTGTTGAGAGTGAGGGTCATTTTGGCATTTGCATATGTGCATCCCTTCATTATCACATTTGCATATGTACATCCCTTCATTGTCGCATTTGCATATGTGCATCCCTTCATTATCACATTTGCATATGTGCATCCCTTCATTGTGGCATTTGTATATGTGCATCCCTTCATTATCGCATTTGCATATGTGCATCCCTTCATTGTGGCATTTGCATATGTGCATCCCTTCATTATCACATTTGTATATGTGCATCCCTTCATTATCACATTTGCATATGTGCATCCCTTCATTGTGGCATTTGCATATGTGCATACCTTCATTATCGCATTTGCATATGTGCATCCCTTCTTGTTGTTCTGAGATAGTCTCATATAGCCCAGGCTGGCCTCCAACTAACTATGTTGCCAAGGATAACCTGTTTCTCTTCCTCCTACCTATTTGAGTGCCAGGATTCTAGCCACGTGCCAGTATCTGTGATCTGTGTGGTAAGAGGATAGAGCCCAAGTCTTCCTGCAGACTTGCATGCTACCAGCAGCTGAGCCTTGCTCACTATGGCTCATTTCCATTGGTCTTCCCCCGCCCTCTCCCTCTACCCTCTTCCTTCCAGCCCCCTCTCTCACTCTTTTAGCCACTCTTCTTCTTTCAAGCTGCAGACCCTCCAAAGCCCTCTTGCTTCCCCTCACCATCCCTCTCCTGACTTCCCTTCCCTCTCTTAGGAATTTGCAGTTGCATGATGC
Source organism: Montemys delectorum (assembly GCA_019843815.1). Taxonomy (NCBI): domain Eukaryota; kingdom Metazoa; phylum Chordata; class Mammalia; order Rodentia; family Muridae; genus Montemys; species Montemys delectorum. The sequence continues at coordinate 16,068 of JADRCD010237554.1, read as the reverse complement.
ACCATGCACACACACACACACACACACACACACACACACGACACATACACAAATTAAAATGTGCCCCATACTGAGGAGGCAGAAACTGGAGGATCAAAAGCTCAAGGTCATTTTTGACTGTGTGGTAAGTTGAAGCCCACAAGAGACTCTGTCTTAAAAAGAAGAAAACATAGCCGGGCAGTGGTGGCGCATGCCTTTAATCCCAGCACTTGGAAGGCAGAGACAGGTGGATTTCTGAGTTCGAGGCCAGCCTGGTCTACAGAGTTCCAGGACAGCCAGGGCTATACAGAGAAACCCTGTCTTGAAAAACCAAAAAGAAAAAAAGAAACACACACACACACACACGTGCACACACACACACACACACACACACACACGCGCGTGCACACGCGTGTGCACACACACACGTGCACACACACGCGCGCGCGCGCACACACACACACACACACACACACACACACACGGAGATGTATTTGTTTGTAAGAAAGAGCAAGAGAACATAACATGATCTCTTACAGCATGATCCTCTAATGAATGCTACATACAAACATAGAACTTTCTAAATTAAACATATATACCTTTTATGATCAGACTTAGATGTGAGGTTTTTAAATCACATTAGGAGCATAATGTGTATGCTGATACACATTATGAGTAAAATAAACAAGAAAAAGAAGAAAAGTGAATTACATATGTTACAAAATAAGATCTCAAATTCTGGGATCCCAAGCTCTCATAACAATGGACCTTTCAAACTTTTTATTCTTGTCTGCCTCTACATGTGTAGCAATCTCTGTCCTCCTTCCCCTTTAAAAGTGGGCAGCAGATAAAATGAAAATATATAGAAACATTACCAGAGACAGTCTCAAACTGAGAGCCTGGACTAGCCACAACACCCACATTCCACTCAAGAGCATTGTCCCAAGTTCTCAACATTAGGACTTTACCAGGGCGTGTCTAAACACTTGAACTTAAACACTGATCTCGAACTTCAACCTTGGACTCATTACTATGTATCTCATCCAGGGACAGTTCCCATCTCAGTGGCTCAGTGGCTCAGCAGTGTGTGTGTCTCTCATCCAGGGACAGCTCCCATCTCAGTGGTTCCCTGAGCCCAGCAGTGCCTCAGCTTGGAGCTAAGTAACCCCAGACTGCACCACTGAGCCACCCTTGGTTCAGGGACACACCCAATGCCTCATATTGTCAGTGGCTGGGCGAAACTGGTTCTGAATACCAAGCAGCGGGTCAGATTCGTGGAGTGTACAATACATACCATATACATACATTATACGCCATATGTGTACATTAAAAAATTAGAAAACAGACAAGGAAAAAAAGCAGTTGACTTATCCCCAGTTGCAGCCCTCAGAACCTATGGACCTGATTTGCTTCCTGAGCTGTGAGGTGTCACGGAGATGTGAGGTCTATGGCTAGTTGTACCATCGGGTTGCAATCAGAACTTGTAGTAAATGCATGGCTTTTAGAAGTCACTCACATGCCAGCTAGCCAACGTGCTGTGTGCTCGGCCCTGAGTGTGACCTCTACTCCCACAGCCTTGCCTCTCCAAGGTTCAGACCACGGAGCAGGACAGCGGTGGAAAGAATGCTGGAGCCAGAGGGTAGAGTATTGCTGCTAAATGCTTCCTCTGGACACTTGCCCTCAGAAACTCACAGTTACCGTGGTTTCTGTCACAAGACCTAAACAACAGTAAGCCAGTCAGCATTCCAGAATGAGAAGGAAGGGGCTCACCGGGCTTCACCTCCTGCGGAGGAGCTCGTAGTTGGTGGGAGCTAAGAAAGCAAGAGATGCTTTTCTTGAGGGGTGTGGCTAGTGCCAGGGTGATCATGCCCAGTGAATGGCCCCACACTCAGTCACGCACTTACAGCCAGCACTGACTGCACCCAGTGGGTCACAAGGGAGGGGGTCAAGGAAGGGAAGGAGGGAGAAGTTGGAGGGGGTGGGGTGAACATGATTAAAATATACTATATACATATATTAAAATTCAAAAAATCAATGCAATTGGTTTTTTATGTTCAGCCTTGGCGCTTTAGAGATGGCTCAGCAGTTAAGAGCTCTTCCACAGGACCCAGGTTCAGTTCCCAGCATCCACATGGAGTTCAGAACTTCTTGTAACTCCAGTTCCAAGGGATGCATGTTCTCTTCTGGTCTCCCAGGGCACCGCATGTACATGGTACACACATACATGCACATAAGCAAATCATACTAAATAAGTAAACCTAAAACTAAATAAATAGCCTTGGAACTTCAGAGATAACTCAGTAAAGGACTTGCCACATAAGAACAAGGTCCAAGTTTGAACCTCAGAACCTATATAAAGAACCAAGTGTTAATAACCTCATCACTGGGGAGGTGATCCGAGGAGGATCTCCGAGGTTTGCTGGTTGACCAGCTTAATGGGTCAGTGAAGTTTAGTAAGTTCAGAAACCAAGATGGGACAGTATGTAAGGAATAACACCTAAGGTTGATCTCCAGACAGTGCTGCGCGCGCGCACACACACACACACACACACACACACACACACACCTACCTAGAATAAGTCATCAATAAATGTCCAGCCACAGCTGAGGAAGACTCTCTAAGTGTGTATATTTAAGATAGCACTTAAGAAATGGGGGGAGGGGACCCTCTTATGTGCTCGCTGCTTAGCTAAAGATGCCAACAGACAAGGACAGCTTGGTCCTCCTCATAGCCAAATGAGAACGGTCTGAGGACGTACCCACCCACAGTTCTTAGCCACTGACTTTTAGTCCGAGACACTGTTCTAGAACTTTCTTGAGAATCTTTAAAATATTTTGTGGACACCAACCACATAACAGATCCTGTCAAATGTAAACTCTCAAATAATACATCTCAAAAGGAACCGAAGCCTTGTTCCAGAGGGTGAGCCTCAGCTTTAACAGTGTGGCTGGGGCTTTCCCTACCCTCCCCCAAATTAATAATTACACATTTTAGCGAGGAAGTAGGCAGATTGCTGTTTTGACATAATTAATTTGACGCATCTTCGCTGTTATAAAATTATCATCTTTGCTCAGCCGTGCTTTGATGTGTACGTGTCAATAAGGCGAGTGGGGGGATGGGGTCTGTAAGCAACTTCCAAAAGGATAACCACTAATTTTTATGATTGTTGCATAAACACAGCAGGAAGCGCCCACATGGCACTTTGGAGGGATCCAAATGGGTTCATCAAATCCAAGAGAAGGAGAATGGTAATTACCCATATCAGGGGCTAGTTGACTCTTCAGTTAGCAAAACCCCTCTGCTGAAAAGTAACGGTCATTGGGTTGGCCAGAATGTTTCAAATGCGCACTGTTTTTGGGAAAGGGATAGATGGGACTACACTCACACAGGAAGAAGGACATTGGCTTTCTCCAGGAACCAAGTGAACTAGCACATGGTTACTCAATTTCTCAAACTCCAGAACCAGGAGAAACAAATGTCCTTGGTGCTTGCTGGACTCTGTCCCAACACTCTCTTTTTTTCTTTCTTTCTTTCTTTCTTTCTTTCTTTTTTTTTTTTAGATTTATTTATTTATTTACTTATTTAATGTCTAAGAGTACACCATCACTGTCTTCAGACACACCAGAAGGGGGCATCAGATCCCATTACAGATGATTGTGAGCCACCATGTGGTTGCTGGTAACTGAACTCAGGACCTCTGGAAGAGCAGTCAGTGTTCTTAACCGCTGAGCCATCTCCGTAGCCCTGTGCCAACGCTTTCATCAAGTGAATCCTTTAACTCATGCAGGATTAGAATTACTCCTACAGGCCCCATCCCTGAATCAGTCATGTGACCATGGACAAGTCACTGCCCTTGGCCCTCATAGAATCTGTCTATACACCTGAAATCAAGTGGTTATCATTTTGAAATACTATATTCATAAAATGCATAGACTGACCAGAGGGATCACTAAGGTAACAGAGGACTTAAATCACAGCCAGTCAGGTCTAACAGACAAAAAACAACTTAGGGGATGAAAAGGTTCGTTGGACTTACAGTTCCAGGTCCCAGTCTGTCATTTTGGGGAAGTCAAGGCAGGAACTTAAGCATCGAGGCACCTCACCTTCACAGTCAGGGGGAGACACAGACAAGTGCTCCATGTTGCCTGTTTGCTTCAGCTAATTTTCTCCTGTCCTATACAATTCAGAATCCCTGCCCAGGGGATGGTGCTGCCCACAATGGGATAAGTCTTTCTAAGTCAATTTACAATCAAGACTATCAAGTCAGGCATGATGGCATACACCTTTCATCCCAGAACTTAAAAGACAGAAGCAGGCATATCTCTGTGAGTCTGAAGCCAGTCTGGTCTACACAGAGAATTTCAGACCAGCCAGGGCTATGTTCTTGGAAAGAAAAAAAAAAATGAAGACAGTTTCTGACAAACAGCCTACAGACAGACCAACCTGATCTAGACAATTCTTCAACTTAACCTCGATTCTAAGTTGTGGTAAATTCACATTTAAAACCAGGCACCACATTAACAAAAGTATGGGAACTAAGACCTCAATCTTGAAGAACATCGGAAGACTAGATCTCAAGGGAGAGCAGAAAATATCTCAAGCCAAAACAAAAACAAAACACAATACATACACCAAAGCTTACAGGAAACATCATGACAGAAGGTTGAGAGTGAACACTGACATTTAAAGTAAGAAGAAAGAAGGCTAGAGTGACGGCTCAGCAGTTAAGAGCACTGACTGCTCTTCCAGAGGTCCTGAGTTCAATTTCCAGCAACCACATGGTGGCTCACAACCATCTGTAATGGGGATCCAATGCCCTCTTCTGGTGTGTCTGGAGAGAGCAATAAGTGTACTCATATACATAAAATAAATAAATTCAGAACTTGATTTTTGTTTTTTGTTTTTTGGGTTTTTTTTCTTTTTTCGAGACAGGGTTTCTCTGTGTAGCCCTGGCTGTCCTGGAACTCACTCTGTAGACCAGGCTGGCCTCGAACTCAGAAATCCACCTGCCTCTGCCTCCCAAGTGCTGGGACTAAAGGTGTGCACCACCACCGCCCAGCAAGAATTTGAATATAACACCTGAGAAATAAATACTTCACCAAGTGGGATCAGAAACCAGAGGGGGCTAGGACAAGAGGAGCAGCTATAGGCCAATTATATCATTGCTTCTGGGTACATTTCCATTACTTCCAGGGGCAAAAGGGTTTTTAACCAACCTCAATGAATAGAAGACAGTGTCGAGGAACAATTTTGGTTGTCAGAGGATGGATTCTATCGTCCTTCACTGGATAGAGACCAGGATTTTGACCAAGCATAGTACACACTCTTTGTAGATGCCATAAGGAAACCATCCAGCTCCCAAGTGTCCATAGTACCAAGCTGAGGAAGCACAGGTTTCCTAAAGCTGCCAAAACAAATCCTAGTAGCTGTGTGACTTAGGATAACCAAAGGCTACTCTCCGCAATGGCAGCAGCTGGGCGCCTGAGGTGAGGTGTCACCAGGGTGAGCACACTCCTGGTGGTTCTAAGGTAGAGCCTGATTTCTGATATTTTTCTTAGCTTCTAAAGAAAATGGCGTCTTTGATTGGCCCAAGCAGTGATCCTCCAATGTCTGTGCCTCCCTCCCTCTCCTTCTCCCTCTCCCTCTCCCTCTTCCTCTCCGTCCACCCCCCCCCCTTCATTCTCTCTCCTCTCCCCTCTCCCCTCTCTCCTCTCTCCCTCTCTCTCTTACAAACACCAGTCCTATTGGATTAAGGATACACACTACTCCAGTGAGACCTCACCTTAACTTGGATCTCAATGACATGGGCAAAGATCCTATGCCAAATAAGGTCACTATGACAGGCAGTGTTTATTGTTAATTTGACAGAAGCTAGAGTCAACTAGGAAGGGGGTCTCGGTAGAAGTCTGTGTAGGTTAGACCTGCCTGTGGGCATACCTCTGAGGGATTTTCCTAATCAGATTTTCCTAGTCTGAGGAATCGACTAATAGGGTTCAACTGAGTGAGAAAGTTTCCATGTTAGTGTTGGCAGGTTCACTTCTTGGGCAGGGCCTGGACGGAATGAGAGAGAGCTAGCTGAGCACTCAGCTTCATTCCTCTCTGCTTCCCTTTCTTTAGCTTTATTTGTGATTGTAACTGTGTGTGTGCTTTTGAGTGCATGTGATCTTAGGGACCAGCGGCGTGGGCTCATGTAGGAGCTGAAGTTACAGCTGGTTGTGAGTTGCGCGCTGTGGCTCAGGGAATTAAACTTCAGCTTTGTGAAAGCAGTTCTTGCTCTTAGTCAGCGAGTCATCTCTCCAGACTCTGCTTCTTGGCTGCAACCGTCATGTGACCCTTCTGACCTCTGGCCACTGTGACTTGTGACCCGGAAATGTGAGAATAAGTTATTTCCCCTTTAAGTTACTTTTATCTCATGAACCAGAAAACCAACCAAGACACTCACATTCACGGCTAAGAGGGCTCAAAACTCATTACATCTCCTTTAGGGACAAAGTTATGGATCAAGACACAATAGAAGCTGTCCCCTAAACGCAGCCACACAAATCCCCTTAAGCGTTTCTGGGTAGAGGGTTATGGACTGGAAATGAAATGTCTCCTACCTGAGTCATGTCTTGGACACTTGGTCCTGAGGTGATGGAGATGTTATTTGGAGATTGTAGAAACCTTGGGAGGTGGCGTCTAACTGGTGGAAGGAGGGTGCTGGGGGAGGTCCTTAGGGCATTTTATTTCCTTCACGCTTCCTCCTCTTCCTTCCTGGTCAGCAGGGCTGATGCCTCATGCCTTCTTGACATGGTAAATATAAACCATTGCGAACCAAGACCTCAAATATCCCTTCCTCCTCCTGGTGTTCACGTTAGGTAATTTGGATATGGGAACAGAAGGGTAACAAATACAGGAGTCACAGAGGAAAGCACAGGGAACAAATAGATAATACATACGTGGGACTTTAGCAAGTGGTGAGCGCTGGAGGCCTCACTGGGCTCCCTTCCATTCTGGTGTTTGTCTGGGGTCTTTTGTTGTTGGTTTTTCCCTTTTTCCCTTCTTATTACAGACCTGATCTGTTTGTTTCTTGTCTGTCTGTTTGTCTTATCTTGAGGCAGACAGGCTAAGATTAAAGAGTAGTGTTCAGAGAAAGACAAAGATGGCGGCCGCCAGGACCCACTGCAAAAGCTCCAAGGACTCATATCCACGGATGCTCCAGAGGGTGACGTGGCCTCCACAAAGGAGTCTGCGGGCCCCACAGAAGCTCTGGAACAACTAAAAGCGCGGCAGGGGGAGGGGTGGGGAGTCTTACAGAAAGATGTCCTTAAAAAGTGGGTGTCAGGCCGGGCAGTGGTGGCGCACGCCTTTAATCCCAGCACTTGGGAAGCAGAGGCAGGTGGATTTCTGAGTACAATGCCAGCCTGGTCTACAGAGTGAATTTCAGGACAACCAGGGCTATACAGAAAAAAAAGAAAAAAAAAACCAAACAAACAAACAAACCCCCAAAAAAACAAACAAACAAAAAAAGATATCGAGGTCAGGGTGGTATGTGTGGAGACCAGGAGCTCAAACAAAACCTACCCCTGTAACCCTTACTAGCCACAGCATCACCCTGACTCTGGACCAGAGCAGAATATCCAAAACGGGTGCAGCAATGGTTCAGCATTTATGTTGCTCTAGAAGCCAGGAACCTTGAACTAGACCAAAGACTAGTTGCAATGAACATTTGCAGGTAAAGGTGTTTTTTTTTTTTTTTTTTTTTTTGTGGGGGGTGGTGGGGGAGGAAAGATGGAGGAATGAAATGTTGATGCCCGCCCGTGGTCAGTACTGTCACTGGTGACCATGCTGAGCTCTGTGGCACGTGCTGACACTGGAGACCACGTGGTTGATCACTGTCCATGTAGTGACCAAAACCCAAGTGGAAATCCGCGATCTGTGCTCCCCCTGACTGTAACCCCAAGGAACCCAAGTGGAAGTCCGAGATCTGTGCTCCCCCTGATTGTAATGGCAAGGAAGCTTCTTTCAGTGGGATTAATGACTGCAGACTCACGGGTGAGAGAGAGGGACAGAGAAGGCTCCTTTAACAACTCCTACCCCCACCCCACCCCACCCCTCAGAAAAGTAACAGCCTGGACCAGAAGCCATCAAAGAGAACTCTAGGAAACTGGGATAAGGATGGCTCTGGCAGGGGCATGAGTCGGGGAAGGGCTCCGTTTTCTTTAAGGAGCTGACAGCTGGGAGTTTGACCATGCTCCAGTGAATGCTGGGGAAGCAAAAATACACTTGGTTTATTTTGCTTCCTTTTTTTTTTTCCTTCACCTTTTTGGGGGTGGAGGGTAGACCTGGGAGGACTGGGAAGTGAATTTGATCAGATTGAGGGATTTATTTATAATTTAATAATAAATTAAAATATCCTGTTGAAAAAAAAAAAGAATAGCGTACAGCTGGACAAGACTGTTTTTTAAAGATTTGTTTTATGTGTGCTACTTTGCCTGCATGTCTATGTGTGTACCGTATGTGTGCAAGGCCTACAGAAGCTGAAAGGGGGCCTCAGATCCCCCTGGAACTGGAGTTACAGGCAGTTGTGAGCCACCCTGTGGGTACGGGAACCAAACCCAGGCCCTCTGATGGAGCAACAAATGCTCTTAACTGCTGAGCCATCTCTCCATCCACTGAGGAAGATTTTGAAAGGAAAATAATAGGGGGAGGGAGGGTACGGCAAATCTGCTAACAAACATAAAGATGAAGAGAGGAACTCAGAACAAGAGGCACTGGTGATGTGTCAGCTAGGAGATGGCCCTTATTAAATAAAAACAAAACCAAAAACAGGGACCGGGCGGTGGTGGCACATGGAGGCAGAGGCAGGCTGATTTCTGAGTTCGAGGCCAGCCTGGTCTACAGAGTGAGTTCCAGGGCAGCCAGGGCTACACAGGGAGAATTAAATCAGAGACACTCCAGGGACTATATTCCCTGGATGTCGCTCCCCAGATGACCTTTCCTGGATATCGCTCCCTGGATGTCAGTGTCGCTCCACGGATAACGCTTCCGGGAAGATGCACCCCGGATGTTGCTGCACGGATGACCTTCCCTGGATGACCTTCCCCCGATGTCGCTCCCCGGGTGACGTTTCCTGGATGATCTTTCCCGGATGTCGATGTCGCTCCACAGATGACGCTCCCTGGACGATGCACCCTTTATGTTGCTGCACTAATGAGATGAGCTTCCCCGGATGTCGCTCCCTGGATGACGTGCCCTGGGTACTCTGCTGCACACGGCCTCGTTAGCACCGACTTTCTCTTCTGATGACAGCTGGAGGTAGGGACCGCCTTCAGTGTCCCACAGCCAAGCAGGAATGCTAACCGGACCAGATCTTCGTGTCTTGCGTTCAGGATAATTTCTGTTGTATTAATAGGAATTCGGGGACCTGGACACATTATTTTAAACTACATAAGCGACCCCAGTACACTAAGACCTGGCTTCAGTTTAGGTGGCGGGATTCACTCAGAGCTCTTGGTCCGTAGTGAGTTATTCAAGAGTGTCTCCACAGCAGCCTTTTCATTTCAGACCTCATATCCCTACTAAGCTTTCTTCATGTTCCCAAGCAGAGGAAGAGTCTCAGGGTTTATGTTTAAGGTTTTTGTTTTTTCTTTTTTTCTTTTGAAACATGGTCTTGCAATGTAGCCATGGCTGGCCTGGAACTTTGTACATAGGTCACGTTGGCCTTGAACTCACAGACATCTGCCTGTTGTTGCTGTTGTTTGGTTTGGTTTGGTTTGGTTTGGTTTGGTTTGGTTTGGTTCCCGCCCCCTTTAGTTCTTTTGATTTTTTTTTTATTTTTTTTTATATTTTTATTTATTTTTTTATTTTTATTTTTTATTTTTTGGAAACAAAGTTTTCTCATGTAGCTTTAGCTATCCTGGACATTGTAGACTAGGGTGATCTGAACGCAGGGATCTGCCTGCCTCTGCCTCCCAAGTGCTGGGATTAAAGGTGTGTACAGCTCCTAAGGACTGAGTCACCTCTCTAGTCCTTTAAGGTGATTCCCAGGCTAGCCTCAAACTCATAATCCTCTTGTGTCCACCTCTTAAGCATATCCTACCAGTGTGGGCTACCACAATTACCTTCAAACTTCATTCTTGCACATATGTGTTTGTGTGCATATGTACATTCGAGTGCTGGTGCTCCTGGAGCCCAGAGAAAGAAGTCAGATTCGTTGGAGCCGGAATGACAGTCAGGAACCAATCTCCGGCCCACTGGAAGAGCAGCAGATGCTCTTAGCTGCTGAACTTTCTCTCCAGCCCCCAGAGTATTTGGGTTTTGTTTGGGGGTTTGGTTTCTTCATTTGTTAACACACATTTGCTATTATGCTGCAACCCCAGAAGCCAGAAGTCCAAAATCAGACTCATCTGCCTGAAATACTAGTATTAGGGAGCTGGTTCCCCCAGGTGGTACTAGGCTCAATTCAAAGGCAAATCTAAATAACAGATGGTCATGGAAGAGAACCATTGAAACATGGGTTCCAGATGGGTTCGTGCTCCCATCTGTGGAGCACTTGGCAGCTCATCGCCTCATAGGTGCCGAGGGCAGAAGGCCAGGTGACATAGCAGATTTCCTCTTGTAGGTCCATAAGAAGTCTATCTTTCCAGCTTCTACTGCCTGCCTGCATACCTTGGCTCCTGACTCAATAAAATCCACTATTATGTACAGTTATATACACTAATTAAAATATTTTAACTTTTTTGGGAGAGAGTCTCACTGTGTACGACAGCTAGCCTTAAACTCACAATACAGATCATAGGTCTGCCTTCCTCTGCCTCCTAAGTGTGGGATTAAAGGAGTATACTACTGTGCCCAGCTAACCAAAATAAGAAGAATAAGAATTTGGTTTGTTTCATCTTTCAAGACAGGGTTTTTCTGTCAGGCTTGGCTTCCCTAGAACTCATTCTGTAAATGCAGCTGGCCTCGCACTCAGAGATCTTCCTGACTCTGTCTCCTAAACATCAGGATTAAAGGTATGTGCCACTACCACCCAAAATTAAAATAATATTGTTTGGCCTTGTTTTAGCTAATGTTATTAGGCTATAATATAGTCTGATTTTATAAGCTATAGATTTTTATTGTGATACACCATATAAAGGTCAACAAGTTTCCAGTTCTCTTTATGGAATATGTTTATAGATTGAATGGTTTTGTTCTTATGCTAAAAGAGCTTCAATTCAAGACTGTGATTTTTAAGGCTCAAACCTAACATGTTCTAGTTTCAAAAGCTTTAGTTTCATAAAAGCTACTATACTTAAAAAACACAAGTTGATAGCCAGTAACTTTATAAATGATCATATCCTTTAATGTGTTCAGAATTATATTAAAGTCATATTGAGAATTGATGTAATTAATTTTTTAGCCTTATTTAACCTTTTGCTTTATGTTTATTAGGTACAGTTTAGAACAGATAACTGGAAATAAACACAGATTGTCTAACCTAGATATACTTAGTAGGTATTAGCCCTCAAACTTGTCAGAGATCTGCTAAATATGGCATTAAATGTTTAAACTTACTATGACAGACAAAGACTCCTAAATCCTAACCTAATAGTGACACTCACCCCAAGCTCTCCAAGAAGATATGGGCACAGCCACAAGGGGCTCCCAGTGGTATGGCAGTCACTGGGAGAGACTACCCCATTGCCTTGATAGCTGCCAGAGCCCAGCCTGAACTGTGGGCAAACAGAGGACATCTGGAGAATTGAATGTCTCATATTACCTAAGACACTGTGAGGTCATTTCTCCCGTGTTCCTATCCGACAGAAAAAGACTTCTCATCTTCTGCACTTGATGTCCAGACAGCCTCTGCTCACTGGGAAATGGAGACCATAGGAACCTGGGAGAACTGCCTGGATATGGGACCATGGACTAATCTCTTTCATTTTAACTGATATATAGCATTTAGATTATAATTTATCCTTCTCTGTTCTCTGATCACATTGATGGCTAAGCTGTCAGTTGACAGCTAGAGAACAGGCAACTAGCTCCTTATCCCAAGGTAATCTACCACATTAGTTCATTAGTCAATTCATCAGCTAGTTAAATCTTCCAGATCTCTTATTAGAAAAGCAAACAGGTTTGCCTTGCTCACAGGCTTCATGTTAAAAGATAAACAGGTTTCAGATTTAACCTTTTACTATTCTCTATCTGAAGGAACTCACTTTGCATTGACTACTGACAGTGATCACCTACCTGGTAAATTATTGGTTAGGAAAAGGTGTAAAGTTTATTAAGGTCTGAAGATATGAAAGCATCTACCAAAGTGTTTGAGGGTCTAAGAAAGTGTTTGAAGGTCTAGAAGGTGTTTGAAGGTCTAGGAAGGTGTTTGAAGGTCTAGGTACTTGAAGCTAGTCCAGGCAAAGTAGCCAGCTGTCTGTTGAACAGTTCACAGGCCCATCACCCACAGGAAAAGAACAGCTTTTCTCTGTTTAAATAATCGCATAGGATGGAAAGAAAATTAAAATATACTTTGAAACTTTAGAAGCCTAAGAGGCAGGCCGGGCTCTGCAGAGACAAGATTTAAGACTGAAGGGAGGGAGGTGTGTGGCAATGTTAAAGTACACCCAACCCCTTCTCAGGCATGGTATCAAAGGTTAGACTGTTTGCTGTTGCCAGTCTTCCCTCTGCTGGTAACTGGTGACTCTCCATGGGTGAACGAGGGAAGCAGGAGAGATGACTAAGCAGACATGGGAAAGGGCAAGATGAAAGGTGGGAAGAGGCAAGAGGTGAAGTGGGGAAGGCTGGATGCTTCCATGCCAGATGTGAAGCTGCTGAAGGACCAGGAGCCAAGGGATGTGGGCAGGCGGTAGAAGCTGGAAAGACCGACTTCTTACGGACCTACAGGAGGAAATCTGCCATGCCACCTAGCCTTCTGTCCTCAGCACCTATGAGGCGATGAGCTGCCAAGTGCTCCACAGATGGGAGCACGAACCTGTCTGGAACCCATGTTTCAATAGTTCTCATCCATGACCATCCGTTATTTGGATTTGCCTTTGAATTGAGCCCAGTACTGTCAACCAACAGCCTGTTTTCCCCCCTCACCTGCCTATTCCTGAGGGTGGGATCTATTCTGCTTTCCCTGGTCCTGAAACCCCACTACCACCTCTCCTCCAACTACCAAGACCATGGGCCTAAGAGTTTCAAATGCACGCCCAAGAAAAAGTTTGTCTCCCTAAACCCCCTAACTTTGTCTTCTGTCCCTACCATCCAGGTGTTCCCTCAGAACCTGCATCCAGAACAGCTCCAGAGCAGTCACCCACAGGTGTCCAGCCCAGCCTCACACACTGCTTCAACTGGCCTACACACTCCCACCCTCAGATGGTCCCACAGCCTCACACACTGCCTCAGCTGGCCTGCACACTCCCACCCTTAAACGGTCTCACAGCCTGGATAGCAGTGAAATCACAACTCTTCTCAGACTTGGCCAACATTCCAGCTTTTCGCCCACACTCCAAAACTGCACCCAGTGTCAGCAGGAAGTAGTCAGAAATGAAATCACCCCTTATTCATTTATTATCAAGACAAGACTGAGATATTTGGTTTCAGACCTGAGACAAGGGATTGGGGTGCATATTTTACATATCAAAACAGACCTGACCTCCAGGTTCTCCCCATGCCCCTTGGTCCCTACCCAGTATAAATCTACAGCTATATTCTAGCTTCATAACATTAGCAAAAATGAGGCCAAACATTTTCATGGCAGTCATCTTTAACGTTTTTAATGTAGTAATCCTCCAAAGCTTGAAGAGTTTAAAATCTCTCAGTTGTGTTTTTAGTAATATTAAATAAGAAACCTTCTTAAGAGAAAAAACATAGACAAACAGTGTAACAATTTATCAAGATAGGACAGAAATAGTTCAAAAATCTTATCTCCACTTAAAAGTACCTTTGGAGACTTGCTTTCCTGATATCCTTAACCAAGATGGCAGTGAAGCTGTGACACACACACACACACACACACACACACACACACAAATGCAAGTGCAAGCACACACACACACTGTCTTTATCTCAAAGCCAAGATGGTAACTAGTGATGTGCTGTTTGCCCATTGTGTCAACTTTCCTGCTGCCAGAATGGCAGGAGATTTAAAATGAGCTGGGAGGTGGGGAGGAAAGAGCTAGGTAGCACCTGGAGCCATGTACTCAGGGCAGTGAAGGGGGAAAGGGCAAGGACCAAGAGCACAGGGAGTTCAGACCAATTTGAGTAATTTTTTGGTTTAGATCCCATGGCACCCATTCTCCCAGGCTTTGCTGAGAACCCAAGACTATGGAAATGTCCTAGTCAATAGCCTGGGATCAAACAGTATTAATGAGGGAAGTAACCTCAGATCAAATCTTTTTATCAAAGGTTTCCCCCCAAACAAAGACCTGGTCTTTGTTTGGAACTGGGCTAACTCTGGCATAGCCAGACTCAGCAGAGAAAGCCGAGAGGGTCCTGGACCCTGGAAAGAACACCTGGTGCTCCAAAGCTGCTGGGAGACGGTTACTCTTGGAGTCCGAAGTTGCTATCTCTCATGAAAAGATGGAGAAGCAGCAGTCCCTAGGTGGCCAGGAAAGAACTAGACCATAGGGACTGAGGATTCAACTCCTCCTAGGTTCAGCATCATCTGATAAAGGTTATCTCTGCACTGGTAAACTGAGCCAGTTCAAGCCAGATTGGATTATATTCAGGGCAGGTTTATGGGGAAGCAGGCAAGCAGGTTCACTGGCCTCAAGGAAGAAAGCCAAGGAGATCACCATGGAAGGGAAAGAGAAGAAAGAAAGCATGTGCACAGAGGAGGAGAAGGGAGAGAGCACACGGAGACCAAATCGTCTGGATTACATAGGGAGAGCCTCTGCGGGAAGGACAGCCCATCCCCACCCACCCCACCCACCCACCCCAGTTGGAAAGTTTAGGGTTGGGGGCAGGGTATGCTAGGCAGGGACTGAGGGGTGCTAGGCGGACCTGGAGGTCAGGTCTGCTTTGATATGTAAATTTTGCACCTCAGTCCCTTGTCCCAGCCTCTGAAACCAAACAATTACTTAAAAAGATTTCTAGGGGCTCAGAGGTTAAGAGCACTGACTACTCTTCCAGAGGTCCTGAGTTCAATTCCCAGCAACCACGTGGTGGCTCACAACCATCTGTAATGAGATCTGATGTCCTCTTCTGGTGTGTCTGAAGACAGCTACAGTGTATTCACATACAGAGAATAAATAAACCTTAAAAAAAAAAAGAGATTCCTGTTACATAAACTACTTCCACTCCATTCAAACATCAGTACCGGTCTTCAGGTGGGTCCTCCCCTCAACAGTACCAATGATGCTCCCCACACTGGAATAATCAAAAGGTGACCCACCTAAAGGAGAGGCCCACAGAGAGCTAGTACAGGGCTCTCCGCTGTGTACAGTGGCAAAGGTCAGTGGAGCTGCTAGAAGCGTTTGTGTTCCAGCTGCCAAGGAAAATGGTGCCCAGGCCAAGGACACTTGGTTGGGTGCCCGGTTGGAACTAGTAATAGATGTCCCAATGTCTGGCTTAATGTTACCTAGTTATTTCTGTACACTCCTATGTGTGCCCTGTCAGGACATGGGAGCTAACTGCAGAACATCATTGTAATCACACTGACAGGTTCCAGCTCCAGCATCATTACTATAGCAAATACATGATGTTCTTATAGGTCTGACCGTTTGAAGGATCACAAGGAAGTTCAACATTTGTCAGTGAACATACAGGACATGTGTGTTTTGGTTGTTGTGAAGAGACACCATGACTAAGGCAATTCTTTTAAAGAAAAACATTTAATTGGGGCTGGCTTCAGTTTCAGAGTTAATTATCATCATGGAGGGACGCATGGCAACATGCAGGTATATATGGTGCTGGAGGACCCAAGAGTTCTACATCTTTATCCACATTTTGATCTGAAGGCAGGAAGGAAAAAGAGACTTGTGATCCACACTGGGTGGAGCTTGAACATAGGAGACCTCAAAGCCCACCCTCATAGTGACACACTTCCTCCAACAAGGCCACACCTAATAGTGCCACTCCCCATGGGCCAAGGGTTGAAACACCTGAGTCTATGGGGAGCC
>JADRCD010237553.1:0-32881 GCA_019843815.1 Montemys delectorum | reverse complement strand
CTGTTTGGAGTCAGGTGGTCTAACCAAAAGGATGGAGAAATAGCTCTCCAAGCAGGGGTTGAGGTAGGGCTAGGTGAGGAGATAGAGTCTGGCTAGTGGGAAACGGGAGATTTCCAAAGTGCACAACTGCTCCTCCATAATTGTTCTCCTCAGTGGTTGCTGCCCACCCTGCATGTCACTGCCAGACACTGAGCTGCATGGTGTGATGTCTTCCCTGGCCTTGCCTTCACTGTCTTACTGCTTGGAGCTCATTATCTCCTAATAAGGTCTTAGCACTTAATCCTTCCCTCAGGCTCTGCTTTCGAGAAGTACGGGGCTAAGATATTACCTCAAATTATTCTCTTTCTTTAGGGATGAAAGACAGATAAAATAAATGGAATGACTTGGTTTAATGCATACAAAGATTAGTAAATATGCTGTAAAATAGTGACTCAGACCTTAAACAGAACTGATCCTGGCTTTCTGTGTTAGTTTCAAATGTCTCTCAAATTATTCAAATGGTAAAATGTACATATCACACAATATCTAAAAGGCCAGCTAAGGGATGGAACTTCTGTCTTAGTTACAGCTTCCATTGCTGTGAAGAGACACAATGACCAAGGCAATTCTTTTAAGAACAACATTTAATTGGGGCTGGCTTACAGGTTCTGAGGTTCACTCCCTTGTCTTCAAGGCAGGAAGCACCGCAGTAACCAGGCAGACATGGTGCAGGAGGAGGAGCTGAGAATTCTACGTCTTGTTACAAAGGCAAACATGAGAAGACTGCCTCAGGAGCAGCTAGGGGGAGGGTCTCAAAGCCCACCCCTGCAGTGACACACTTCCTCCAACAAGGCCACATCCGACACGACATGGCCACATCTCCTAATAGTGCCACTCCCTGGGCCAAGGATATGCAAACCACCACAGCTTCTAACAGTACAGGGATCCAGCACCTTTGTGTCAGGTCTCTTGAAACAGTTAGCTGATGCACCAGAGGCCCTGCTTCTTAAAGCCTACATACACACTGAACCTCTCAGTCCCCAGTGTGATTGGTAGTGCTAAGAGGTGGGGACTAAGGGATGATTAGGTCGCAAGAGCTCCCACTCACTTGGGATCTATGCTGTTATAAAAGAGCCCACGGAAGCTTGCCCATCTTTTCTTCTACATGAGTGCAACAAGAGAGCCCATCTCTAGCAACCAGAGGGCAGGTTGTCACTGGACAGTCAATCTTCAGGCACTTCAGTTTTGGATTTCCCCAGCCTCCAGATTTTCCATAGTTTTCAAGCTACCTACCTTTTCCCCTTTGATTAAACTGGCCCAACACTAACCTAGGCTCCTGAATGAGCAGAGTATGCTATTGAGAACAGCTCATCAGCCATGAACCACAATACACAATACCCCAATTTGGCCTGAGGCAACTTTGGAGCAACTCATAGCCTCTTCAAGATATGCATCCTGCCACTGGAGTCCTTGGCCTCCTAGGGCTGCACTCAGAGCCCTTCTGCATGGTGAAGTATCCCAGAGAGGCAGAACTGTGGGGAAGTGACTTTGGTTAGTGACTCATGCATGACCTGGTGGAGTTACTGGAGAGTCTCCGCAAAACCCATACCAGGACTGTAGTGGCTTACCCACCGAAGCTTCCTGCTGAGTATCCAGCTCATTCACTAACACCATTCACTAAATCTTCTGTGTCTGTCATTCCAGGGACTTACGTGGTCCTCCTATTGTAAACACTGTCTGACTTTCTGTTTGTCCCTAGCTTCCCTTCCCTCTATGCACTTTGTTCCCTTGGTTGTTACAACAGCACCTTGTGTGGACCATTCCTCCTATGTTGGCCCCTTTAATTCCGGATTCAGAGCTCTTTCCTACAGGTTTGCACTGGGTGGTCTGTTCGTGCCTTTATTCTAAAAACATGCAAATTCTAGAACACCCTAGTCAGTTGTGCATGTTGGCCAGCTGCACAATGGTGGCCAGCAGGGGTGGAATCCATTCTGCTCTCTGCATGATGGAGCACAGGATTCTCTGGACTTCCAGGAGTGTCCTGGATGTCCTTTGAGACACTGCTACATCCACCCATGTACTGGTCATCTTTCTCAACATGCAGCAAGGAACCAAGCATGCAGCATGGATTCACCTCCTTCCTTCCAGCTGACCCCTCAGTATGTCCCATTCTTCATGACGGCCACACAAGGCAGAAAGCCAGGAGTCAGGCAAGCTCTCTGCCACCAGCCTGCCACATCCTGTCTGACAGTGTTTGGCCCTCCTCTTTCAGGCCACCGCTGTAAATTGCGTTGACCTCATTATTTCTCTTTTAATTTAGGCTGCCAACTCAGTGCTTACTGCTCCCAATCCCTACACTGCCGCATGAGAAGTCTTGCTGTAAGGTTGTGATGGGCTCCTGCCACGGTTTGGAAACTTCCAGTGTCTTCACTGGGTGAAGAGTGATGTCAGTTACACACACACACACACACACACACACACACACACACTTGCCCACTTCCGTGTTTCTACCACTGACACGCCCATCGGCTTGCCTTCCTGTTGTCTTGCCCTCTGTTTGAGCTACAACCTTGTTTAGATGCCTCTGCCATGGGCCCCTCTCTAGAGTCCTCTTTGTGTTCCCCACATGCAGATGACAGGCTCCTCCCAGGAGCTCCCACCCTACTTTGTCATTGCCTGCAATGCTTGCAGGTGTCTGACTGTCTCCGATGCCTTCAGAGTGCAGTCCCTGAAAGCGGACTCTGTGTCTCATTTGGTTTTGCCTGCCCACAGCCCGACCCTGGCAAGCAGGGTGCAGACCTTCACCCATGACATCCTAAATGGATATGAAAGCAAGCCGATTATCAGAGGAACGAGACACTGATGTAAATGAGGCTTTGCTCAGAATACCTGTTATGTCCAAGCATCCTCTGGGGGAAGGTGGATTAAGGATTAGAGGACAGAAAGAGATCCAGGCAGCTCTTAGGATCCTTGGCTTCTGCACTGGTGGATTCTGCTTGCTCAGGGGAAGACAACTGCATATAGTCTGAACATGCACAGACTTTTTAAGATCTCTTGTCACTACTTCCTCGAAAAACGTAGAATAACAACTATTTACATAGTGGATTGTTGTTTTACATAATTAGAAATGATTTAAAGTCCACAGCAGGATGACTGTAGGTTCTATGCAAACGACTACCTGACACTCATAAAGGTCGGGCATCTGTGGGAGTTTTGTGGGTGTTCATTTGTTTGTTTTTGTGTGTGTGTGTGTGTGTGTGTGTGTGTGTGTGTGTGTTTATCAGAGATCCCGAACATCACTTGAGGGTATTTGAAAATTATCCTCAGGGAGGATGAGAAGTGCATGCACAGTGGCTTGAAGCAGTGGGGACTTGTCCATGAGCTGGACACATGGAGGGGTTGGCATGAGACAGGCAGGTTGGGACAGAAAGGGGAGTCTAGCAGTAAGATACCAATTCAGAGGCTTCCAGAGTCAGGAGGTGAGGCAAATATGCAAACAAGGATTCCTTCTGCCAGGTGCTGTGCTCCAGACAGGCAAGTGACTTCCAAATGGGAAGGGGCAGCAAACTAACAAAACACACCCAAGAGGAGCTTTGGAAGGAGAGAAGCTGCTTGCTCTTCTCCTTGACCAGGCAGCAATCCTTAATGATGCTCAGGGGCTGCTGTGAGAGGCATTTCCCATCTTGCCCCTTCCTGGTCTTTTGTAGTTCCAGAGAGCATCGCAGATCCCACAGCTGTCTTCACATACTGCAGAACTCTTCACAGCCCTTCTCATGGGTGATCAAGCAGGCATTCGTTTAAAATCTGCTTCCAGGATTGATGGTACAGCACATCGATACATGGACACACACACACACACACACACACACACACACACACACTCCAGTGCCCTCTGGCAAACACAAAACTTTAAGACCTGCTCCCACACTAAGAACAAATAAGCAGTTTAGGGGAAAGGCCATTCATCATGGTACATGTTGTAGGCTCAATAAGTATATGTTGAATTGAGCAGATAAACAGTGAATTCAACCACCACTTAATGAGTGGGTAAAGCTGGCTTGGGTCCAGAATGCAAGATCAAGGAGTTAGGATTAGTCAGTAAAAGAGAGAAAGTGGGAGAGGCCAGCCCTACTGGACCCAACAGCTAACCTAGCAATTAGCCCACCCTACTGCCATAGGCTGGTGAACTTAGGGAGCAAAATCATGTTTTGCAGTTTTGAATGTTCAAAAATAAAACCAGTGTTACCTGCCACTCATATTGCAGTGTCCAAACATGAAGCCCCTCCTTCCCCTTTGGCCATATGTAAAGTTTTATTAGAACACAGCTGCACTCGCTGACATACATACTGCCTACATGACTGTTTATGCTACAGTGATAAAGTTGAGCTGTGACGGAGACCCTGACTTCTCAGATCTAACCCAATTAGAACCTGGTCTGTTAGAGAATCTGCTGGCCAACCTGAGGAGCATCCTATATCCCACAAGCCCAAGGAAGCTCTGACCTGTTGGTACATAAAAGTCAGAATCCTGGAAGAAAGCTGTCAGATACCATCTGTGGATATAAAATGTGGCCGTGTTTCCATTCATAAGTAGAATAGCAATTAAATTAATGGCAGCACATTCCTAATGCACAGAGATTAAAAGAATGAGCTAGACAGAAATACTCAAAGCATAGAACAATGTCTACAATAAGTTGTTCTCATGATTTGAAGGATAGAGTGGATTACATTTATAATTGATATTTAAAACACCAGCATGTCTATGCTTAGAAGACAGAGAACATTAATGTCTCAAAGGGCATAAGTGATAAATGGTGACTGGGGATTTTTAAATATATATTTTAAAATTAATTTTTAAAACAAATTTATGTGCATTGTGTTGGGTTTCAGACCCTGGAACAAACAGATGAGGTGCATATTTAACAAACCAAAGCAGACCTGGACTCCAGGTTTCCCAGCATCCCTCAGTCCCTATCTGACATACCCTGCCCTCAACCCTGAACTTTACAGCCCAGAGGCTGGGTTGCCCTTCCTGCAGAGGCTCTTGGCTATATAATCCAGACATTTTAGTCTCTCCTCTGCTCTTTCTTCTCTTCCTCTCTCTGCATGTGCTCTTTCTCTCTTTCTCTTCTCCTGCTCCACTCTTTCCATCCCCACGGTGACTTCCTTGACTTCATTCCTTGGGACCAGTGAACTGGCCAGCCCCAGAGTGGTTTCCTAATAAACCTGCCTTTATATAAAAGCTCTAATATAGCTTGAATTGGCTCATTTCACTGTGGAGAAATAACTTATCCCATTGGTGTCTAGCCTGCACATTTGTCTGTGTGAGGGTGTGGATCCCTTGGAACTAGCGTCACAGACAGTTGTGAGCTGCCTAGTGAGTGCTGGGATTTGAACCCTGGTCTTCTGAAAGAACAGACAATACTCTTAACTGCAGAGCCATCTTTCCAGCCCCCAACAACTGGGGATTTTTATTGTTGATTTGAATATCATTTTTATTCACTGTCTTTTAAACACTGAGAATGTACTATACTTTAGCAGAGAGAAAGACAGAGACAGACAGACACACACACACACACACACAGAGAGAGAGAGAGAGAGAGAGAGAGAGAGAGAGAGAGAGAGACAGACAGACAGACAGACAGACAGAGAGACAGAGACAGACAGAGACAGACAGAGAGACAGAGAGAGACAGAGAGCACCTAGAAAGGCACTTTCTCTATTTTCCTTTGCAACAGACTGGCTAATTTGAAACAAGAACAAATCCACCCAAATTCTTGCTCTTGAGCTCATCTAGTCCAAACTCTGCACTGCACAGATGGAGATCTGTGTTCAGACACCCACTCCCCTGGGGAACGGCGCTGAAGTAGTTGCTCCTTAAGGGGAGGTGCATTCAAACAGCCACAGGCACCCCTGAAACATCTAGGCTCCCTGAACATGGCAGAGCTGCCTAAGTGTTTGTTTTGAGGAAGTGTGAGATTAGAACTACTAAAAAAAGCTCTACTTCCTTTTTCCTAGAAGCTTTGGTCACCTCTCTTCAAAGAGGACACTCTGCTGAGCAAGCAGGTTAGGGTGCTTGTGGTATGGACAGGCCAGCTGCCGGCTTCTCTGTGTCTTGGCCACTGCCTGTCTTCTCACCAGGATCCCTCTCAGTATAGACTCAAAGTCAGAAACCATATTAATAACATCCACACCCCAGGTGGCAAGATAGAGGTATGAAGTCATATGGACACAGAAGACAGAGGTGAAGCCAAGAGTGGAGAACAGGCAGTGTGGATGCCCACCAAATCCAATTTCTCTTGTGTTGCATCTCCTGGTTTTCCTGAGGTGAAGTCCTTGGGGGCATAGGGAGGTCAGGACTTTTCAGCTGCCTTGTTCTTCTGCCTTCAACCCGAACAGTGTCCTGCTTAACTTGTAGTAAGACCAGCCATATGTACGACATTTAAAAATCATCCCCACATTGTAGTTATCTGGGAGGTCCAGGAAAATTTTAGCTATTTGGAGGTATGGTGCTCTAGTTCTATTCAACTCAGAGCTATATGGGAGTGGTTTGGTGGACAGATGCAGGCTTCTAATCCTAGCACTTAGGAGGCTTCCTGTCACAGGAGCACTACTATGCATTCATGACCAGTCTGGTTTATATGGTGAAGTACAGATCAGCCTGGTTACCAAAGGAGACTGTTTCAAAAGAATGAGGAGAGAAGAGAGGAAGGAAGGAAAAAGAAAGGAGAGGGTACGGAGAAGTCGAGGGGCGGGGTGGGCTAGGGGCAGGGACTCAGTGCCCCAGGGCTCCGGTTCCTCAGGGCTAAGGGAGAGGATGAATGATCCCCACATAGCCCCCCCCCCCCCCCGCCGCCCATTACCAAATGGACAATCCACAAAGCAGCAGCCAGTGAGATACTTCAGTTGAGAAAGAAGTGTTATAGTAAACTTAAGGAGATTATTTGCAGTCTCTGTCCTGGATCCCCAGTACCATTAGAACATTCAGACTTCCTAGCCAGTGTGGAACACCTTGAGCTGTGGAGCTAGCCTCTGAGGTCAACAGTCCTAGATCCTAAGGTCGAGTCCAAATCAGGTGGGTGTGAGGTGTCAGGGATTCTGGGAATCTTGGACAGCTGTCCTTTGGAACTGCTTCCAGAATAAAGACCCAAGCCCTAACATCCAGCACCAGGGACAAGCAGGACTCTGCTGTCTCCCTGGGCATGTGCTAAAAACAATTCTAGAGCCAAAGAGTTAAGATGCCAGGTTACCTTTCCTTGGGTCCAATTTAGTAAGGAAAAGCCCCCAAACCAGAGGTGGAGAGGGAGGGAGAAAAGCGCACCTAGGGAGCAGCATACATCTGGGGGTTAGAAAAGGCTGCTCCTGAGCGGGACTCACCATTGGTAGTCGTGTTGACATAGTAACGGCGGCCCTGAGGAGACAAGTAGCTGTGCCAGCCGGGTGGAAGGATGACCGTCTGGCTCTCCTCTCCTGGCGGAGGGGGGACCATCCCAGGCTTCTGTTGAAGAGAAAGGCAGGGGTCAGTCACATCTGCCATTTTCACAGCTGCTTTGAACAACTATTGGGGAAAAAAAACATTTTGAAATCGCTCAAGTGGGAAAGGATGGCCCACAGGCTTCTTTGAGGGCAGGTGACATGTAGTATGGTGTGGGGTGCCCTCTGGAAGGCCTGGCTCCCCCAGAGCAGATAGAAGAGCCGCCCTTCTTCCCTATCAGACCCTGCAGAAATTAATCACAGGGGTGTGCGCTTGCCAGGGAGTCTGTCGCTCCACATGCCCCATTGTGGACTGTAGTCTACACCCGCTGTGGACTGTGCAGTCTACACTCCGTAGGACCACTGCGTACAGCAGCAGACAGCCCCAGGCCTGCTGTGCAAACCTAGCAGAAGTAATTAATGCAAGTCGCGGCAGAGCGAAGTGTAAAACATTCTATAATAATGTTGAGAGTCTGCGGAGAGAGCTGGCCTGGCTTTCTCTCTCCAACGGCCATGTCGCCGTGGCAAAGGGAACCAGAATTTTTAAGACAAGCTAGACACTATAGGCTTGGTTCTTGTTAGCCAGGCATAATAATATTCATCTTAAAAGACAAAAGAATATGTAAGCAAGAGCATTAGGCGTAAGGCAGGTACATGCTGTAACAGCATCTCTGATTCCTCAGTGGTGGGATTATAGACGATTCTTATTATCTTTTTTTTCTACTTATACTTTCCATGTAAATCTCCAATAAACACAGAAATAAAGGCTCTCGGCTAAAGAACATTTAAAAATAAAGACAGAGGATCCAAGTTAGCCCACACAATCGCTGTGCCTTATGGAGAAGGTAAATTGACAGAAATCAGAATTCCAGCCACAAAGTCCAAGAGTTTCTTAGCAAAACCTGTTTAGAAACAGGAGGAGCAGCCACCAGGTCCTCAGTGTCCTTGGTGTCCCCTGCTGTGCACAGGAGCAGCTCCTACCAATGACCAATATGTAGGAAAGCAGGATCATGGTTGAAACTGGAGCAATGAAGTGTGCGCTCTGATGCACCTCTCCTGCCTGTTCCCCCAGGGCTTTGTCTCAGCATCCTGTGCTGGCCTCTGCACCATAAGAGGAAAGCTCAAATCTCCTGTGCTGCTGGGAGCAAACATGGCTCCCCTCAGCCCTCTGTGTAGCCATGGTACCTGCCATGAAATCTCACAACTGTTCCCCTGCATTCAGAGCTGTGTCTCCTGCATAGGTGCCTGCTGAGCCCACAGTTTCTCTCTGATCATGTGTGAAAGACCACGCTCTAGACACGTGACAGTGAGGTACACAGCAGCCAGGCTGAAAGTGGTGTGGAGTCCTCCTCGCTGGCACAGACCATACATACACCAAGCACAAGTAAACCCAAGAACAAGTGAGACAGGCCCTGCACACCTCCCTAGCATCTCCTGGCTTGGGAAATGGCCAGAGTACAGGCAATACAAATAGTGTACCGATGAGCAGAGAGAGAGTGAAAAAACTTGTGGAATGGGGCAGGCCTGTGATTGGATCATAAGTCTGAGGCCAGTCTAGGCTACAGAACAAGCCTCTATCTCAAAAACAAAAACAAAAACAAAACAAAACAAACAAAAGAGTTAATGAATGAGAAGAGAGAGAAAAGAAGAAAGCAAGGGAGGGAGGCAATGAGGAAAGGAGAGAAAGAGAGAGAGAGACAGAGAGAGAGAGAGCCCCCCTCCCCGGGGAGTCTTCTAGACTCAGAGGGATGAGACGCCTGGTCACCTTTCCTTGAGCCTAACACCATGGTGAGGCCTGGGAAGCTGTTGAAGGTGGTTAAGCAAGACTAACAGCTCACAGGAAGGCATTGCACAGAGAGGATCCAGGGATGCAGTGTAAACAGCCTCAAGCTCAAAGCATCCCTAGTGCCAACCCTACCTCAGCCAAGCAGCCACCGCTTGGCCTCAGGCAAACAACTCAGTCAGGCTATTATCTCATCTCTGAAGCAAAAGATGCTAAAGTTGGCCCAGGTGTGGACTACACTGGGGACATCCATTGTAACACTTCAGAACCCCATAGAGAGAACACCTCCAGGGTTGCTTAAGAGATGGCGGAGTCTGGGGCTAGCGAGATGGCTCAGCAGGTAAGAGCACTGATTGCTCTTCCAAAGGTCCTGAGTTCGGATCCCAGCAACCACATAGTGGTGGTGAAAGGGAGGCCAGCACCATCCAGAGCTGACTAATGTTGGAAAGGCTGCTCAGGGAAGAGTCCTGTGGGCTGAGAAAGCCAGTGAACTGAGCCTTCTGACATCCCAGAGGCCCAGCACTGAAGAAACTGTAAGGAGCCTGACCCTCCCCAGAGTCTCAGAACTTTTTGGAATGACTCTGATTAATCTATTTGTTGAACTCGGTGATCTCATGGGAAGCCTCAGTTTATACACAGTTTATACATGGGGGACCACCAAGATATCCTGCCTTGGGGTCTCTCCTCCCTAGGGAGTGCAGGGATCTTTGGGGGAAGCGCGAAGGCATAGTGCTGGGCCAGGAAAGCCATAAAAAGGGTGGGAGAGCGCCCACTGGCTGGGCCGAGTTCCTAAACTGGCTTCTGTGCTCAGGCTGGGTTCCACACTTGTGAAACACAGCTACCAACTGGCTGGCTCTCTCTGCTGGTGACCGGACTACCTTGCCTTTATCTCCAGAGCCCGCTGCCACCCTCTTGTCTTTTTCCGTCCTAGGAAGAAGTCCTTCCAGCCAGCTGACCCCCACAAATCAGGAGTCAGAAGATGCTGGAGACAGCTGAGGAGTCCTTTCTCCTCAGGAATGAAGACAAGCATCTGAACAAGGCGCACATGAGCATTCAGGGCAGAAGTATTCACAAAGGCCAAACAGCGGAGACAACACAAAGACCACCCTTAAGGATATGGACAAAACTCGGGACAGTTATACGATGGAAGATTATTCAGAAACGAAAAGGAATAGGGTCCCGGTTCTCACTACACCATGGCTGGGCCTTAAAAGTCTCCAGGCTGAGTAAAAGAAATCAGATCACAAAAGCCACATGTGATCTCTTTCCATTATGTGACATTATGTGACATGTCCAGAGCAGGCAATGCCACAGAATACACTAGTGGCTACAGAGGGATATGGCCTGGAAGATGGATACAGGATGTGTGTGTGTGTGTGTGTGTGTGTGCGTGTGCGTGTGCGTGTGTGTGTGTGAGAGAGAGAGAGAGAGAGAGAGAGAGAGTGCTCTAAGTAGAGAGATGTCATGGTTACACAATATAATGAGTCACAAATGCTATGCATAGTCAATTGTATATATATATATATATATATATATACATATATATGTATATATATGTATATATATTATCACAATAAAAACTATCTTTGAAGAATATACGGCAGGGCTAGAAAGACGGCTCAGAAGTTAATAGCGTTTGCTGCTCTTGCAGAGGACCCAGGTACGATTCCCAGAACCCACATGATGGCTCACAAAACAAGCAAACATAGGTCTGTAACTCCAGTTCCAGGGGATCTGATATCCTCTTCTGGGCTCTGTAGGCACTGCATACATGTGATGCACAGACATACATGTGATGCTCAGACATACATGCAGGTAAACACTCATGTGCATAAAATAAAAACAAAACTTTTAAAAATATGCAAAGGCACAATTTTATAACCTCATCACCTGATAGTCCTCATTTCAGAGCCCCAGAGTCTCAGTGGTCCTCTCTCTTATGGCCCCAGAGGGGCAGGAATAGTAGCCTTCTGGGAGATCTGCCCACAGCCACCAAAAGGGTAGAGCAATTAAGGAATCCCTTGAATTTCTTCTCTAATTAGCTCCCTCCCTGGTTACATTCTTCCCTTTTGTGCTGGCTGGTTTTATGTCAACTTGACACAAGCCAGGGTTATTTGGAAAGGGGAACCTCAATTGAGAAAATGCCCCCATTAGATTGGCCTGCAGGAACACCTGTGGCGCATTTTCTTGATTTATAATTGATGTGGGAGGGCCCAATTTACTGTGGGTTGTGGTGTCCCTGGACTGGTGATCCTGGGTTCTATAAGCAAGTAAGCTGAGCACACCATGACTAGAAAATCAGTAAGCATGCTCTCTACTCCAGTTCCTACTTCCAGGTCCCTGCCCTAACTTCCTTTGATGACTGGACCATGACTTGAGAATTGTACACTCAAACGACCCCCAAGCCCCAGTTAATTTTAGTCCTGGTGTTTCATAACAGCAGTAGAAACACAATTAGGACACCTTCCTTCCCCTGACCCTTGTGTCTCCTCTCCTCAGCCTGCTTGCCTCTTTCCCATGAGAAGAGTAAAGAAGAGTGGAAGGAAGTGCCACAGTAGGGCCATGACTCCTAGAACAGACACGATCAGAGGGAGCCGAACGGGGTGTGCAGTGGTGAAGCTTCCTGCTAGGGGAGGCATTCTGAGTGCAGCACATAGGACATCTCTGCTGGAAGTATAAAACCCTGCCTCTGCCTCTGGAAGGAGCCATCCCTGGGCCAGAGTGCAAGGCTGAGTTTCAGTCCTTCCCACTCTCCCTTCATTTGTTCAAGAAACAACATACTTAACTATAGGCTCATACTCTGAGGATATGAGGGAAGGCTTCCGCCTTTTGTCCCTCCTCCAAATAGGTTTAAAGGTCCTCTGTGGTGTCACACCAGACAGCACGCTATTTTTAAAGTTCTGTGTAATATTATACTGCGTGAATAGACATGGCACATTTGTTCATATATTAAGCCTTTGATGGACACTTGCATTGTTTCCACTTTGGAGCCTTTGTAAATAATAGTGCTATAAACTCTTGGACCTTACTCTACTTCATATGTAGTATCATGGAGTTTGTAGACCACTTCAAAATCCCAGGGTGAGCTAGATGCCTATACAACTGTAATCCTGGCACTCAGGAAGCTGAGGCAGCGGGGAATCACCTGTTCAAGGCTAGTTTGAGAAACACAGTGAGAGCCGGGCAGTGGTGGTGCATGCCTTTAATCCCAGCACTTGGGAGGCAGACGCAGGCAGATTTCTGAGTTCGAGGCCAGCCTGATCTACAGAGTGAGTTCCAGGACAGCCAGGGCTATACAGACAAACCCTGTCTTGAAAAACAAACAAAAAAAGAGAGAGGAGAGAGGAGAGAGGAGAGAGGAGAGAGGAGAGAGAGAGAGAGAGAGAGAGAGAGAGAGAGAGAGAGAGAGAGGCAGTGAGACTGCCTTCAAACACCAAAGGTGGGGAATGTAGGGTGCTTGCTTAGCAGGAGCATGGACCTGTGTCAAATCTCTACCATAGCAAAGAAACCAAACAAGCCCTAGTCTAGTAGGGTTCCCACAGAGATCTAGGTGTAGGTCTGATTTCTGTGTATCTATAAGGACTCCTATCCCTAAATATCTTTAGTATACAAAGCCCTGGGTCAAGTGCTTTACATATCTTTGTAAGATGTCTGTATTAATGATGCTTTTATTCCTATTTTTAAGTAAGAGTTGTCACAATCAGAGGTTTAATGATGCGCTCAGTATTATACAGATAATCAAATGGTTAAACCAAATGACTTTAAAATATTGCTTTGGGGCTGAGGGTATTGCTCATTGGCAGAGCACATTAGTGTGCCCTGGGCTCAGTCCAAGAACACAAAAACGTCACTCAGTCAGTCAATCAAACCAACCAACTAAATTAGCTTGCTTCTAGAAAATTCTGTCC
This sequence comes from Montemys delectorum, assembly GCA_019843815.1. NCBI lineage: Eukaryota > Metazoa > Chordata > Mammalia > Rodentia > Muridae > Montemys > Montemys delectorum. Next base: position 19,739 of record JADRCD010237553.1, on the reverse strand, counting down.
AGTTACTTGATGCCAAGTTACCTTCAGCCCATCTCCTGCCAACAGCCAACACTCAGCTCATGTCAGCACTTGTCCACCTGAGATACGACTCCCACAAGAGAGAATGACAGCTAAGGCCTGAACCTCCTGCTTGTCTCACAGTCTCCAAAGGAGCATATGCCTTCCCAGGAGATGCACAAAAATATCACCACCCTCACCCAGACGTCACGTTCATTCCCCGGCTGCCGGCTGACTTCCTTGTCTCCATATTTTAAACACACACACACAAAAAAAAACCATTCCTCCTAATGGCGGTGCTTACAGCAAGCAAACAAGTAAGGGGTATCACCCAAAGTTCAAAGAGAAATGCTCCATCAGGACTTGGTGGCACACACCAGCAATTTCAGCATTCAGGAGGCTGAGCCAGGAGAACTCAACATCAACCTGGGCTACCTTGTGAGTCTGAGGCCAGGCAAGGCTACATAATGAGTCCCTATCTCAAGTAAACAAAAACCACAAAGGAAACATCTAAAGATCATTCACGAAACAAACAAACACACAAAAAGGCAAAGCAAAACAAAATCCAGCAAAACATACTCCAAACAAAAACCAAGTGTGATCGGCACAGCTCAGCACATGTCATTACCAGACCAAGGCAGTTTGCATCCTGAGTCCTTGGTTCACTACACTCCAGAGCTACTCTGGTACAGCATTAGTGGGAGCAACAGAGAGAAACTATCACCTCTGAAATAGATACGAGGAGGAAATCTAAAACTTCAATAAATACGATTTGTAAATGAGGCGGTGTCGAGTGGTACAGCTACTTCTGAAAGAAAAAGATCTTATTCCCTAACCCATGCCCTCCTCAGACTATTTAAAGAAAGACATGAGTATGTATCTACAGCCTCCAGTAAGTTCTGACCCCTCTACTAAGCTCCCCAGAGCCTCCTCCACTCTTCACATTCAAGTTCATCCTGGGACACAATCTCCACCTGCGGGATGCTTCTAGGAGCACCTGTCTCTTACCTTCGGAAGCAGTGAGCGAGTGAACGCTACCTGCAGGTGTTCACGGGTGCCCTCCAGACACTTGATTTAGTGGCGGATCAGAGAGTTTTAAGGACCCCAGTTCCTTGTCTTCTCACACCCCAAGCCCAGCAGCAATGGGAGCTCTAAAGAAAGGCAAATCCACAGGGCTCTGCACCCCCTCTACCCCCCCCCCCCCAGATCTATATATAACACCTCTGAAGTTGTCAGCCTAACGAGCCACTTTCTGGCAGACCCGTTGCCATGACAATGACTGCTAATGAGCCCAGTGCTGTGATTGGCACTGCTTGAAGGCTCCTCCACAAAGGACTTGCCAGCACATTTTTCCTTCCCCAACCATGTAGCCAGCTGGACATCCAGAAGTAGCCAGGACATGGCTGGAAGCCGCTTGGTGGATTCAGCAATTAGTTTACTGATAGCACACCCTGAGTAATCCTAAACATGATGTCAGGAGAGGCCTCTACAGCCATTTCTGTAATCAGCAAAGGTTACGGGAGCAAAGAGATACTAGGAAGACCAAGCTTCAGCTGGGCCAGCTGTGATGGTCGCACCTGGGTATAATATCAGTACCTGGAAGACTGAGGCAGTAGTCATGAGTTCAAGGCAAGCCTAGGCTACATATTGAGACCCTACAAACAAAAATAGACTAACTGGGCTGGAGGACTCCCACACAATGCTAGATACCCATGGTAGCCCTGCCTTCTACAATGATGTTGCCAGCTTCAACTTTTGTCTACAAGACTGCTGGACATCTTCTTTTTATCTCGCTGGTGAAGCTACTGTTCCTTCAGCTCTATCTATTCAGAAACTGCAAGTCACGGGAGAGGGCTGTGGGGGAAGTAGGGTACATCTGAGGGTGGTACAGTGCATCTGAGAGTGGCTATTTTCATAGCATTAGGCTGGACTCTAGTGGGGTTGTCTTCATGTTCTTCTGAAAGCCAGTAATTCAGAGACTTGGCCACAAGAAGGGGGCCAGGGAGCTAACATCCCCATAAACAGGGAAGCAAACTACAGATGAGATTCAGGAAGGCACTGACACGCTCCTCTTGTTCACAGTTTAGTCTCAGCCCACCGCTCAGAATATTGAAGGAGTGAGTGAGTGAATGAATGAATAAATGAATGAATGCTGGAAACCGAGCTTCAGACAGATGTGAGGTAACCATTTCATCAAGGCTGAGTCAGAAGAACTGCACATTTAGGGCTGCCCTCAGCTACAGAGCAGGATCCTGCCTCGAACAGATAAAATAGCAACTACAAAACGAAAGCAGAGTGGATTTTAGCTGGGTGTCATAGGGCAAACCTGTAATCCCAGCACTCTGGGGTGGGGAGGCAGGAAGATGCCTGAGTTCAAGGCCAGCCTGGGCTATACAGTGGGACCTTTTTTTTTTCCCAAAGGAAAAAAAAAAAAAGAGCCCTCTAGCATATTATGGGCTAGAATTTTACATGCAGCCAAGATTTCTTCTTAGAGAAAAAGTGACAGAAACATAGTCATCAACAGACAATGATTCTCAGAACATCAGTCCTGTCTCTTCCATAGCAAAGGGGAAAGAAATTGTGTCTCTCGCTGATTCCAGAACCACACAGATATCTAAATCCCCAGATGCTTGATCTTCTCGTCTAACTCTACAAAGCATTTACGCCATCCCCTAAGTGTATCCCTTTGCATACGTTAATGGGCATCTACACCAGGCACGGTGGCTTATACCTGTAACTCCAGCACTTGGGAACCAGAGGCATGAATAGTCTCATGAATCTGAGGCCTGGCCTACAAAAGAGGTTCCAGGACATCCAGAACTACAGAGCAAGGCACTGTCTCAAACAAAAACACCCACAAAAAGTCTCCACGAGTAGATCCTGAGAATATGCCACTGAAAAAAAATGTAAGCATGGTAGAGTTACGCAAGGTGCTTAGGAAACAGTGATGGTAAAGTTCATATGTGTTCAGCGGAAGCAGCTTTCCTCCTAAATATTCCCAGCGATCAGGTGCTGGAACCTGTGGGCACAGGGTGCTTGCAAGATTCCCTCCAATGTCTGGAAGTTGGGGAGAAATTAAGAAAGAGGAAGTCATAATCAAAGGGGCCTAGGTTGATCACAACTGATGGGAGATGGCCCAGGGGGTGAAGTGCTTGCTGTGTGGGCATGCAGACCTGAGTTCAGATTTCTACAGCTCCCGTAAAAGTCAAGCATAGCTGTTGCAGGCCTGTAATTTCAGCACATGGAGGAGACAGGAAGATCCCAGGAGCTGGCTAGCCAGACAGCCTGGCCAGTGTGTAAGCTAATCAGACCCTAAAGACAAGGTGGAGAAGCACTGAAATAGGAACGCCTGGATACCAGCCTTCACATGTGCTCCCACAGATTAGTACACCTGCACACACGTGCACTTATGCACAGGTCCGTACACCTGCACACACATGCACTTATACATAGGTCCGTACACTTGCACACACATGCACTTACATATAAGAATGATCTGAAAGGGCCAGGGAGGTGGTTCACTTGCTAAATGTGTTAGCCACACAAGTTTGACAACCCAAGTTTAAACCCAGGAACCGATATAAAAAGTTGGATGTGGTGGCACGCATCTATAGTCTACAGCAAGGTGGGCGGCATGGACAGAATAACTGCCCAAAAGCTCATGGGCCAGTCAGTGTGTTGGTCAGCTTTACAGCAACTTGACACAAATTAGAGGACTCTGAGAAGGACTCTCAACTGAGAAAATGGCTCCATGAAATTGGACTCTAGGCAAGTCTGTTGGGCATCTTCTTGATTAATGATCACTGGGGGTAGTGCCACCCCTGGGCTGGTAATCCTTTGGTGTCTAAGCAAGCAGGCTGAACTAGCTATAGGGAACAATTCAGTAAGCAGCACTCCCCCACAACCTCTGCTTCGGTTCCTGCTGCCAGGTTGATCCTACCCTGATTTCCATTGATGGGCCATGATACAGAAATGTAAGATGATATAAACCCTTTCTTCCTCAAGCTATTTCTGGTTATTGTGTTTTATTGCAGCAACAGAAACTGTAAGCAAGAAAACCAACAAGTGTGAAGTATTCTGTGGCCCAAACAAAGGAAACCTCAACAACGTGGAAGGCAAGAACTGACTCGGAAAACACGTCCTCTGACCTATCTACACATACCCATACATATGCACTGGACACACAGACACACAGACACACACACACACACACACACACACACACACACACACACATATGGGGCATCTCAGCTTCAGAGCACTAGTCTTTAGTGGAGAATTAACTTGTGAGAACTAACCCACTCAGGTAGACAAGCATTAGTCCATTCCAGGGACCAAGTCCTCATGCCATAACAACCTTCTGCCTCTTAGGGTTTCTTTCCTCAACATCTCCACACACATTATCAGATGAGCCTAATCACATCTAAACATAAGCACCAACTGTTAGCAGATTTCCCAGTTCCTAGCCTGTGCAGATGGGTGCGTTATCTTCTATCTTATACCCAGCAGCATCAACAGACTGGGTCATTCTCATTATCTACCTCCAACTGCAGATGACCAAAGCATTAGTAGAGATTACAGTGGCCCAGGCCTAAAGAGTCAGTGTTCCAAAATGAGTTCAAAGTGTGTACTTCCTGAGGCCTTGGTTTCTTTATCTGTAAAATGAGATTGTCAAAGTTCCCTAAGATGAAGGATTTAGAACCCAGGAGAAATCTTTTTTTTTTTTTTTTGTTTTGTTTTGTTTTGTTTTTTGAGATAGGGTTTCTCTGTGTAGCCTTGGCTGTCCTGGAACTCACTCTGTAGACCAGGCTGGCCTCGAACTCAGAAGTCCGTCTGCCTCTGCCTCCCAAGTGCTGGGATTAAAGGCGTGCACCACCACCTCGAAAATTTTCATAATAGAGCCCAAAGCCACCACTGGAGACCTTCAAAGGCATTTAAATCTTCAGTTTAGCAAGTAAAAGCAGCAACCACTTAGACAAAAGCAGCAGCGATCTCCTGCCCAGGAACATGGATGTTTACAAGACATTATCTTTATTATTGTTACATTTAATTCATAGTGGTATCCCACGAGGGAGGGAAAGGTTTCAGATGTTAAAGTACAACCTAGGTTTTTCTTTCTCCAGTTCTATAAGGGTAACGTTGAAGGCCACTTTAGGGACTGTTTGCTTAGTAATGTAAAATCCACCTTTGTGATTTCTGACCAAAGAGAGTCTTGCCAACACTTAGTGTTAGGGGAGGAACAGCTAGGCACTACGCAAGACTTACCCTGGGCTGCCAGCCCTTTTTTTATCGCTAAATTTCCAGTGCTCCAAACCAGACTTTTGCTACTTCTAGACTTCTCTCAAGTTGCTATGCCTCTTAGAAAATTCCATAACTCAGTTTACTAAGCACTCTCTTCCATGCAGAAATGGATATAAGAAGGTCAGAAGTATATGCAAAAGCTAAAAATTGGACTTCAAAGAAAAAAATGAGGTGGTTCTAGAGCCTGGGAAGAGTGGGAAGGGGTGGCAAGCAATGCTAAGGAAATTCTAGGGTGCAGCTGGGTAGAAGAGTGCCTTCGAATGGTCCAGAGCACAGTGGAACAGCTATGGTTGACAGTAATTAATTGAATATTTCAAAACAGCTGACAGAGTGACTTTTTTTTTTAACATTGCCCACACAAAGAAATGATATTCAGCTGAGTTGATGGATAGGCCAATCACTCCGATATGATCGTTAACATTATGCCCCATAAATATGGACAATTATGTGTCAATTATAGAAGTGGCTCAGCAGGCAGAGGAGGACACCGATCAAGCCTGACAAGTTGAGTTCCATCCCTGGGCTTCTCACAGTGGAAAGTCATAACGGACTCTTGCAAGATGTCTTCTGTCTTCTACCCATGCCATGACCTATGTGGGTGTATGCACGCAACACACACACACACACACACACACACACACACACACACACACACACACACACACAGGCATGCTGCGCATAAAATAAATAAAATGTCATTTTTAAAAAGTTAATGCATCAAATAGGAGGCTAGAGAGATGTTTGGATGGTTACCAGCACATACTGCTCTTATAGAGCACACAGATTCAGTTCCCAGGACTCACTTTGGGCAGCTCACAATCCCCTATAACTCTAGCTCCTGGAGATATAACATCCTCTTCTAGCCTTAGAATGCACTTATACTCCTGCGTAAGTAACTACCCCCTTCACCTATACACATTAAAAAGTAATAATAAATAAAATCCTTTTAAAAAGCACTAACAATAACCATAGTCCAAGATGTTGAGAATTAGGAAAGATAGTTGAAGGCTGTTTTTTTCCATTGGCCACAGGCTCAACATCACATGCAAAGCAGCTGCCCACTGGAAAGGAACTTCAAGGGCAAGGGAACTGCCCTGTCCCTGCAGATGCCCTGGGGACAAAAGGGGGCTTCTTTGGGTAGCCGGTGCCGTTTTAGCGACAGGCCAACTGTGCCCCATTAGGGAATAAAGGTGGGTGCCGCTGCTTGCCAGCTGTGGGCTGCCATCCAGCTGGCCTGACTTTGTGGTCACTTCTTGTGGGCTGCAGCAGCCCACAGGCACTGAAAGAAAGCGGAAGTAGCCAGTCTCACCATGGAGACGCGTTCTAGTTACTCTGCAGTGCCAACTGCTCGTGCTCACAGCCTTTTTTTTTTTTTTTTTTTTTTTTTTTTGTTCAAAGATGCCTGACTCCCCTAATTGGTTCTGAAACACTAGCCTGCAGGGAGATGAAAGTTGACGGGCAGTTTCCAGAGTCAGTAAAGGTGTGATCCTACCAACCCCACTTGGCAAAGCTTTTGGATCTACCAATAGAGAGACATAAGAACCAGACATATAGTAATTGCCAAGACCTTGCCACGGAGGACACGCTGCCACACCATAGCAACATGCAAGAGGCGCCCAGAATGTGAGCTGCGCTCCCAGGGGCCATGTTTGAAGCTGTAGTAGCCTTGTTTTGCGATCTTAAGCAACCCGCCTCATCTCTGCTGGGAGGGCCTTGATTTCTTCATCTCTCAAATGTGGAAGTAGGACCAGATGGTCTGCGAGGGCTTAATTTGAACAGATATCATCGAATGCTCAATGGTTCTAAATGCTGGTATATCTGTTTTAAGGATGTGCCATTTGTGTAGAAGCGGTGGGGGGGGGGAGTCATATTCGTGTATAGACATGTGACTCAGAAACATGGCCCTCTTCTTAAATGCTGTCCATGCCCAGCCTCTTAGGATTGCATCTGTCACTACACGGAGTTCTGTCCTAACAGGCCTGGGTCTACCCCTTCCCTGTGAAAGCCACTCTCAAGGACCCAGCTTTGTCTGTCCTGCAACCCGTTTTCTCCCTTGCTATCCTGGGCTTCTGTCTTTATTCCCATGTGTCACCAGAAGCCCAGAGTCATCTGTACACACACTAGGTGAGCTCCGGTAGAGCCTATCACCTAAGTAAGGAATATATTTAGTTCACCCTTTACATTATACCCCAAATACATAGTCCATTTCAACCTAGGTACACCCCAACAATAGTCCTGTACCCCACATATTCCACATGGCTACAAGCTGGCCTTGAACCCTTCCTAGCTCTCAACATATGTTCTCTGCGCATCCTCCTTTCCTCCTCAGGTCTGACCAGGCCCAGCAGCATCTCCATAGCATGTCATAGTCCTATCGTGAGCATCCCTTGCTTGGTTATAACAGGATGGTCTAGCCTGTGGTCCTTCCAGCAGTAACTCTCCAAGGGTGGCCCCCTGAACCAGCATCATACATATATTTTGGGAGATAGCTAAAAATAGAGTCCCAATCTTGCCACAGCACTAGAGCTGTGGATCAAAGCCCCTCCTCCACCCAGGACCATTCAGAAACCTGTTTATTATTACACAGTACCCTTAAACATATTCTTGGGAGGTCAAGGATTCCAGTTAGAGGACACTGTTAGGTAGCGAGAACTATTGTCTTCTCCTGGTCCCAGTTCAGGCTTCTGGGGAAGAATGTTCAAATCAGGGGTGCTTAGTGGCCCAGCAAGGTGGAGGAAGATTCCATGCAGGGAATGAGTAGGCTTGCCATGTGAACTGGACTTCACAGCCACAGAGAGCCTCAGCAGCAGCGGAGGGAGGGTCATACAAAGTCTACGCTAAGGGGGAGATCATAGGAAAGGCAACCATCCGGGCTCAGAGATCAGCAGAACAAGGTATCCTACCCCCAAAAATCTCAGAAAAAGAGTCCACCACCAAACTGAGAGGAGGCATATGCCAATCTGGAAACTGAGTTAGATGTCACTGGTGCCTCACTGCCATCTGGGGAGCGGAGACACCCAGAGGCTCCCTTTACCTTCCCACAATGCAGAGATTTACGGTTCTCCCCTAGATCTTGCACCTCAGAACTTTTCTGGGAAATCTGGGGCATGGGGGAGATGCCAGATGGGCAGGAAGAAGCCATGCTTTATATTTAGAAATATAATATAATATATATGTAGAAATATAAATATAATATGTAATATATGTAGAAAAAGAAGAATGGTAGAAAGGTATAAATAAATCCACATTGGCTCTCTTCTCCATCACATGCCTTTAACTACCTGTCTCAGGTGAGCCTTCCCTCTCTAAATACTCCTTCTCCCATCTTCCCACACAACTCCTCATCCCCACCATCATTTACACTTGGCCAATACCTCCTCTTTCTGCTCTTGTCTTGGGCACAGATGACCTCTTGGCACAGGGTCCACGGCCCTTCCAGACTCACCAAGTACCATCCAATCTCACAAGGTCTTCAGACTATCCTCTCTGCCCTAGTAAAGGCATTTTCACAACAGACAGGAAGGGTAGGTCAAGCATACTTCTGCAGGAGTGGTTCTTACCATGAGTGGGCAGCTGGTCCTTATGGGGAGTTGCTATGAAAGAGATGCCAGGGCTGGTCTGAAGCCCCAGGCTCAGGACTGGGCTCCGGGCAACTTGTTCTGCATGGCACCCTCTGGGGAAAGTATAGCTGAAGCAAGCAGCTGCCTCAGGGCCAGTGCGCTGAGCACCCTGGGGGATGTTCCTGTGGCTTTTCTCATCACTGACATCTCTGTTCTTTCACAAAGAACCCACTACATTGCACAGTTCCTCCCAAATCTCCTCCAGTGCCTGTTGGGAAATCAACAGCCCAGGCAAGCCTTTCCAGATACAATTTCTAGAGGACTTCCCCTCCAACCCCCTTTCGCAGCTTAAAAAAAAATTGGCTGAGGTCACAGCATACAATGGCTAAGCCTGTGTCACTGACCAGATGACTCCCACCCCAAGGCCTAAGAACAAGGGCACCTTTGTCTACTGCATTTTAGTCAGGACTCCCTGGGCCTGCCTTATCCCTGCTGGGAGAAGTTTCAGCCAACTTCTTCCCAATCCTAAGTCTGGGCTCTGGCTTGGGCCTGGGTCCAGCTGTGTGAACCCAAGGCCTGATTAAAAACCGGTATGAAAAGAGTGGAGGAGAATTTCCAGGAAGAATGATTGTGTGAAACTAATCTCTGGCCTTGGCCTTCAATCTGTGCTCACTATCTACCACCAAAGGCTGTAAGTGAAGACAGAGCTGGGCCCAAGAACGATGCTGTATCTACCAGTTCTATAGGTTAGGTAGGGGCCTGGATCCCCAGTGAATCTGATATTCTGTTTTAAAAGCTTTCTGGAAGCTGGGGAGTCAGCTCTGTGGGGAGAATGCTTGTTGAGCTAGCACGGGGACTCAAGAAAACCAGATACCCTCAGTAGAATATGTCTGCAACCACGGAGGTTTAAAGCAAGACAGAAGATAGACAAGAAAGCTGGAAGCTCCTGGGCCAGGTAGCCTGAGGTATGGAGGGACAAAAAGGATATCATCGCAAAGGGGGTAAAAGGCAAAGACTCACAGCTGAGCTCATCCTCTGACTTCTACAGACGGCTGTGTACACACACACACACACACACACACACACACACACACACACACACAGATGTACACATAGATAAACAAACAAATAAACAGAAGCCTTCTGGAGCCATTGAAGATTTAGCACTGAAATCGTATATTTCTGTGTTTACTTTTTGTTACAAACTCTGGGATTTTAGCAACTGATTGTTTTTTTTTTTTCTGTGCTAGGACTTGAACTCAGGGCCTTCTGTATGCTAGATGAGCATTCTACCAAGAGGCTGCAGTCCCTGACTGGTTTTTTATATAGAATTATATACATCAGATTACCGCCCAGCATTGGAGTTAGACCAGGTTCCAGTGACGCTGTTACACTGCTCTGGGATCTCAGGCAAGGCAGGTAGGCTTCAATTTTTTTCCCCAGATGTTAAGTAGAGACACTGGAGTATCTTCCTAAATGGTTGTGGGGATGGAAAAGGGAAATAAAATGGCACTTGGTGCAGTGGGGATGCTGCGTGCACTCGGTAAAAGCTGCTGCCATGTTGTTACTCTCACAGTGGCTAAAAAGTGTAGGAGACAGGCAGCTGACCCTGAGCACAAGAAAAAGTCTACGTTTGATGATAAAAAGCAAATAAGCCAAGTGAAAATTCAGCACAGGTCATTCTTCCAAAGTTATAAGCATGGCCTGTAAGGAGACAAAAAGATGCTTAACATTATGGAAACATTCGGGAAATGCAAACCACAACTACAGGGAGTTATCACCTGCATCCCTTGGGATTGGCTACTTTTTTTTTAAATAGCAAGTGTTGGTGAATATGTAAAAAAAAAAAAAGAGAGAACCCTTGAGTATTTCTGGTGTAAAATGGGTAGTGTTCTTATGAAAAACAGCATGGCTACCTCCTTTAAGACTTAAACGGAGTCATCATAAGATCCAGTCATCCTACTTCTGGGTATATACCCCAAAGAGGTGAAAGCAAGGTTTTGAAGAGTTATTTATACATTCTTGTTCATGAGAAAAAATAGTTCAAGTGTCTGTTGATGGATAAATGTAAACAACAAAAAAGTTGTCTAGGGTCTGGGAAGATGGTTTAGTGGTCAGCGTACCAGTTGTGCAATCACGAGAACCTGAGTTTGGGTTCCCAGCACTCACATGAAAAGCCAGGCAGGGTCACATAGGTCTGTAACCATATGTACTAGGGGAATGGGGGGTATGAGGCACAGGCTGGCAGAACCCCAAAGTCTGCTGGTTAGCCAGTCTAGCCAGCCAGAGAGCTCTAGGTGTAAGAGACCATATCTCAAAAGGAAAGTAGAGAACAATTGAAGGAGGCACTTAACATTGGCCTCTGGCCTGCGCACATGCCTGCACACACTGGAGTGTGCACATACACACATGCACACACACACACACACACACACACACACACACACACACACACACACACGCATGGTATACGCTGTAGTCATGACCACTGATCTTTAACTCAGCACTCAATCCGAGCAAGGTACCCTTGAAGGAATCATATATCTGATGTGACTGAATATCTTAATAAATCAAGGAGAATTCTATCACCATCTCTGATTACTAGAGGAGAAATCACCGGCCCTTGAGATGGAGTAAGAAGAGTGGGAAGAAGGTCACTGTGCACATCTGTACACCTTGCGGCCAGCAGGAGCAAGGGATGATAGAATGGAGGGGGGGGGGCTGAGAGCAGTGGTTCAGTTCCTAATGATAGAGAAGAGAGAAGGAGTGAGGGGCAGAGATAGGATGCCGCAAGGCCACAGAAGACATGAGATCACCAGAACTAGAAAACAGACCAGAGCACAGTGTACATGCCTCTAATCCCAACACTTGGAGGCTAAGGCAGGAGGACTGTTTCCAGGCCTGCCTAAGCTATATAACATCCGTTGTCTTGATGATGGTGGTGGTGGTGGTGGTGATGATGGTGGTGATGATGATGATGATGATGATGATGATGATGATGATGATGATGATGATAATGCCACCCTGAAGACCTGAGTTCAGTCTTTGAGACACAATCACAAGTGGAAAGAGACAACAGACTCTAAGGGTTGTCTTTTGATTTCCACAAGTGCCAGGGCATGTACCCATGCCTTTGTCAAACAAAACAAAACAAAACACCCCAATAAATGTAATTTTAAAAATTAAACAGTGACAAGAAAATCACCTGAGTCTGTCCAGTGGTTCAAACTGGCCACTGAGATGAGAGCTTTGACTGGAAGCAGGGCCCCCATTGGCAGCAGCTCATCTCATCACCTCTAGGAGGTATAGGAGAGAGGGTTGGTGGGAAACTCAAGCCCTTAGCTTTGTAGCACAAATGTACATAGAGGATCAGGGTGTTTCCCTATTCTTGGGAGTGGGCTCCACCCTCTGCTGCTAAAAGCAAAACTGCATCTGGAAACACTTTTTCTACTTCTTCTAGGTCATGGAATCACAATGACCCTGGAAGCTTCTCGAGTACCATCCTGTCTCTGTGTTACACAGAGAAGCAGATACATTCTCAAGCAACAGCACACCAGTGACCATATGGAGTAATGGCTGCCACTGCTAATCCAATATGGCCTCCAGCTCATGGACAGATGTCTTGCCGGGCCTCTGTAAAGCAGGACGCATGCTCTGACCTGGGTTAAGCAGAACATATTATTAGTCTTGAAGACTTTATCCTTTAGGATTCTCCTCAGCTAATCTCTCAGGATCTGAAAGACTACAGTAACGTGGTTATCCATAACAGGGTAATGGATTCTGTGTTTCGTTTGGGAAGTCGCTTGAGTTTTATTAATGGTTCTCTTCTCTTAAAGGTTGATGGTGAGAAATAAACTAATGAGCTTTCTCCATTTGGCATCTGTAATCATGGAGATGTCTACATTCAGGGCCACAGGTATAGGGGAGAGACAGCCGGCAACTCATGATTCAAAAGCAAAAGACTGGTGATCATTTCCATCGAGGCTGATAGTTGAAAATTATCAACTGAAGTAGGTCACTTAGCTCCCATCCTCTGCAGGATGAATCGTGTTGTGTTATAATGATAATTAATAAGAAGGAACATCTGGCCGTGGATGACTCACTTTTCATAAATGCTTCGTAGTCATGAGGGGAGAAATTATTCACCCCCGTACAGTCTATGGGGTATAGGGTCATAGGCTCCCTCTCCTCCACATGTAGCCCCTGGGTTACATGATCAGTCATATATAACAGTTACTGATTATCCTTTCCTGCTGCTATGGAACACCCAGGCACTATTACAGTAGTGCCTGATTCTTAAAATTTGGGAGATAAAGATAAGTCACAAAGAGGGGTGGGAAGTGAGGAGAGAAACAGCTTTCAAGACAGATTGTAGCCATGCCAAAAAGCTGAGTCTGGAGACAATAAGGGCTTTCAGAATTCAGGGAGGGCGGGATCCCTGTGGGCTGGGAGGATGAACGGAGGCTTCTGAGAAGATAAAGAATTTGCCCTACAGCGGGGATGAAAAGGAAGAGCTTAACCCAAGTGCCAGGGACATGAGGTAAGAAGCACAAAGCAGCTGGGCGTCCAATGAGATGAGGGCAGTGGGAGAAAATGAAGCTGATTCCAAAGGGAATGGAAAAGCCAACACCACGAACCTGGGGATCCAAGCAATGGTGGGAACCAACTTAGAGGTGAGGTGTGGAGTTTATTGGTGCTAGATCTAAGTTCAAAGCGTGTTATCATAAATTGAACGCCTGCAGTGTTCCATGCGGGAGGTCAGTCTGGCCCTTGACGCGTGCAGCTAGTGGTCTGTGGAAAGAGTGGCCAAATCCTATAAGTGGATGTGGGATTCATAAGGTAAGACGGGGGGGGGGGGGGGAGGACTGAACCCAGGCTTGAATCCTATGCTTGAGACCCATGCTCTTGAATCTTCCTTCCTGCCCCTTCTATTGGTGTGCACTGTTCCCTAGCCCTCCTCCAAGAGGCAAGAACCAGGTCTCTATCCAATCTTCCTCCCTCCTCCCGCAGGCCCAACGTTCAGGGTCTACATGGGGACTTACTGCATTCCAGTTTTGAGACAGTCTCAGAAATCAACAAGGAAGGGATTCCAGCAAGTCATAATTTATCCTTTTTGTCTAAGTAAACACTCCCTGATGCCCAAGGGGCGTGGCCTCTGCTTATCTTGGAAAGAGGAGGATGGACTAGAAACTGATTGGAAGTTCAGGAGGGGCTGGTAAGTCCTGAGCTCAAAGAGGAGATACCAAAATGAGCTGCCTTTGAACAGAAAACAAAACAACACAAGACAAAACAAGCAACAAAAAATGGCCACAGGGAGTAGCAGGCTCCAGGCCTACTGGTGCAAGTGCAGGGCAGAGGTTGAGGGACATGAAACCAAGTTCCTATATGCAGCATGTAAAAGGTTCTAGGCATCCACATCACAAAAGATTCCCAGTACTGAGTGAACATGTCAGAGATGGTGTTCGGTTTCAAAAGTCCTGATAACTGGAGAGATGGCTCAGTGGCTAAAGGAGACTGCTACCAAACCCAACTACCAGAATTAGATCCCACTCCCCTACAGTTAGATTCTAAAAGGTTTCCCTGCTCGGTGACTCCCAGCTTCAGTCATGCTTAGCCTGCTATTACATCTTGTCCCACCCCCGTGCCACTGCAACACTGTGGTTTACTAAAACAGCAATAGCAGCAGCGACACCAACAACAGCAACAACGAAAACAACAACAGTATTGGGCATCGAATCTCAGGTCATGTACTCACTAAGCAAGTCCTCTATCATTGAGCCACACCGTCAGCCTACTCAACATTTTTAAACTAACTTATAGCCAATTTAAACTTAGCCTAGGTCTAAGTAATAACATCTAAGGAATCACGGGTGTGACTTGCGGTTTTATATTATCCAATTATACATAAAAATAACTACAACTTGAAAGCCATCATGGCTATGGGATCTAAAATTACCCCGAGGATCCTTCGCTGTAAACTTAGTACGTGTTAGGAGACACTCAGGTTGCACAAAAAGCAGCTTGGCAAATCTAGAAGACGGTCTCAGGTTGTTTTTGTAATCTCGGAAAGCCAGACTTGAATTCCCTGCAGACACAGAGGTCTGAATCGCTATGGGGAAGTAAAGAGGAAAGGATAAAAAAATGCAAGTGGGGCCTATGGTAAAGGTGCTGAAACTGTTCTGGGAATGCCTCTCAACTTCACTGGCTCTCACGTTAGCAAAAAGAAGAAATAAGGAAACATGTACTCAATCTTGGAAGAAACAAAGACAGTCAGAGAAACCACTAAAGAACTACTAGGTCATCAAAGGGGTAGAGGAAGATGTTTTCCAGAACAAGGATGGGTTATGGAAGGGAAGCAGCATTTGCAACTTCACCAGCTGTCCCCTGATGTGTGTTACACCTTCACCAGTCCCAGTTTCTAACCCAAGGGACAGGATTTTCGGGTGATCTGATCCCCAAGTTGTTAGCCCCTGGGCACACAGATAGCAGAGACCTACCCTTCTGCTATACCAACCATCAAAGTCTAGAAATTCCCAGGAAACCCAGGAGCAGAGAGCAAGGTGAGATTCAAGGGGCTTGGGTAAGTTACTCACCTGTTCTGAAAGCCAAGGTGAAACTTGGAACTAGACAGAGGGGTGTGTACCTCTAGAAACTGTGGGTCAGCCACAAGACCCACAAGAAAGGGACCTTCCAGCAATGGGAAAAGGTGCAGAGGTCAATAGTAGTCCATGTGTTCTGTACAGAGGCACATGTCACCTGCCTTGTCCAAGAATGAGAAGAAAGGAGGCTGGGATGGTGGGAGAGGCAATTCCAAATGAGGAAATGCCAAGCTGAAAGCTTAACGGAAGAGCACATCTCAGAAAATAGTGCAGAAGCAACTCGGACACTGTCAGAAGTCACGACCCCCGAAAGAGGAACAGAAAGTGTGGAAAAACACAGCTGAGATCAAAGAGGTGGCCTAAAGATGGATATGGATGAGTTAGGGCGCACAACCGGAACCTGTTTACTCAAATCTACATCCGTGGAGAGCTGGAGAAGTGCCAATATCAAATAACTATGAATCTTGAAACTAGGCCCATGCTTGGGATCTCGGGAGGTAGAGGCAGGAGGATTAGAAATAAAGAGTCCTCTTCAGCTACACTGGGAGTTCAGAAGCCCTGTTGTCTCAAAAAAAGATTAGGAACAAGCAAAAGAATTAATAGGACGGGGACTGTTGCTCAGTTGATAGAGAGCTCCTGCTTAGCAGGCGCTATCCTGAATTTGTATCCCAGCACTCAGGAGGTAGACAAATAACAATTGATGATTCAAGGTCATCCTTAAATATATTGAAAGTTAGATTATGCTTTTATCAATCCACAAATGGGAGCCTCTTTCCCACCATTTTGCAATCACAGACACAGCCAGTGTGCTGTGCTAACACCTCATGCATGACAGAAACAGGAAGGCTTGTCTTAGACACGCAAGGAAAGACACTCCCCATTTAACCTCCAGGCACTGAGAGAGAAAAATCTACCTCAGGAAGGTGATAATGGTGAAGTCTCAACTCAAGTGTGAGTCATTTCTTGTTCTGTGTAGATAGTGAGCTGTGGTGTGTAGCAGATTTTCCACCTCAGGGATAACTCCCATGCCTTGATTCTCTACATCCTCTTTTAACTGATCGGTCTTATAACCAGATCACGACAGTGGGAGGCAATACTTTAATGATCACTTGATTCTATCTTGCCATTTTACAGATGAGGAAATTGAGGGCCAGAGACCAAGCCTCCCCAGGCTCAGGACAGAGCATCTTCTTGCTGCCCTGAACTTTGATGTGAATGTTCCAGTGAGGCTACAAAATGAGCTGTGGTCAGCAGCGGCTGCCAAAACCCCATTAGGACCTTAGCCCTCCTCAGGGAAAGGTGACACTGACAGCCACTTCCCATTCGTTTGTGGTCAAAGAGCCCTGTGGAGGAAGAGGCCAGGGAGGAAACATCTGTGAGCACAGTGAAGTCATGAGCCCACTTCATTTTCCCTTTTGTGAATCCTCTTCATTCTATTTTTCCTACCCCTAAAATGCAAAGCTCTAGCCAAACAAGAGGTCCTGGAAGATTCCAGGGGCTTCTGGAAAGAACAACCAACAGAGAATTCCAGCACAAGGTGTTCATGACTGCACTGGGCTTGGGGCAGGAGTACAAACCAATAAATCCCACAAAACACTCACCAGCTCTCAGACATCTGCATGCCCCAAACCCAGCTCCTGGTCTCCAGCAATTCACAGGAAAAGCACACGCTAGAGTCCCAGTCACATTCTAAGAGTAGCATAAGCTTAGAAAACCCCATGTGAAACTGTCTTCTTCTCCCAAGTACATACTAATGAGAAAACAAGCCAGCAGGGTGGCCCATGGGAGACCCAGCACTCAAAAGGCTGAGACCCTAAGGTCATGAGTCTGAGGCCATCCCGGACTAGGTACAGTATGCCTCTCTATCTTAGAGAAGTTTCAGACTCAGTCAGAGGGCAGAAACTCAGAGAAGAATTTGCTTTGCAATACTCTCTACCACCTGTTAGGTCTCTGGATGACCTGTGTGAGCGGCCATCAGCTGAGGGAACTGAGGCTGGCTCGATGGTGCTACCCAGGCCACCCCCAACAGGCTATGTGGAACGCCCCAGAGCAATACTGACCAACCTCCCTGACACTGAGCAGGTTGGCCGAAGGAGCAGGAGGAAGGACCCAGAAATGACAAGACTGGAATTCAGAGGCCCATTGGGCGTACGATTCTGGTAAGGACACAGATATCCCAGACAGCTGCTGGCTGAGCCCTCTTGATTTTTCCTTTTGCAAATCCTCATCCAACTATTTTTTTTTTCAGCACCAAGACTCAAAGCTCTAGCCAGACAAGACAGCCTGGAAGACAGATTTCCAGCACAAGGACTGTTCCAGGACCTCGAACAAGAGCTGCAGACTACTATGCAAAGCCCTACCACCCTTCCTGGAATGACCCATGCAGGCTCTTTCCTCTAAGGAGACAGATTGAATAAGGAGATGCAGGGATCAAAGTTTCCCATCTCCCATTTCCCACCCTTGGATATCTTCAATCTGGTCTACTGCCTGTACTTTGCCAGGAGATCCCATGTTTGCTGCTGCTAGCTACTGCACTGTTAGAGGCCAGGAAGCTTGACAGGTACTAGCTTATTTGACTCCTACAGAAACCTTAGAGGAATTGCTTCTTATTTTCATTTCATAGCACGCTTTGAACCTGGTGTTCTGTCTCCTAGCCTAGTGCTTATTCCTCCTCACCCCAGGCTGCCTCTGAGTCTACCTATCGAACCTCTGCTCCCTCCCAAGGTAAACACCTTAGTTTGGAGAGGAAGCCAGGCAGCCAGCTCCCTCATTATCCATTTGATCCAGGGAAGGCAATGGTGATTGCTAGTGGGAGGCTTTGTTAACTGGGGAGAGAGGAAGCAGCAGGGGGAAGTGGGTTGTTAAGTGGGTAAGTAACAAAATCACAGCGTATACATTCCCACAACAAAGCACTCTTACCAGCATCCTGGGTGAACTCCCAGAAGATCGCTGAGGGCTAAGGAGCTGCAGGCACTTACTTCTGTTTGGGGCCTGACAACTAGGAGCTCTAGCAGGCTGCTTCTACTCATGGACCAAAGCTAGAGGCAGAGGCAGCTAGAGACTAGGCTCCCGAACTGACTCTCTCATCACGGGAACCTCCTCCCCTCTGCACTGAATTCTGGAAGTCTAGAAGGAAGTCTCCTGGGAGGTGTACTCCACCCTGATTAACTTCTGCAGCCATTGTTGCTCTTGTTGAGTGACCTGGGATGAGCACTTGTCCACTCCTTCCTGGCACACAAAGTGTTCTATTCAAATTAGTCTCCAGACACAGACGCACATAAGAAATGTATGAGGCTGAGATGTAGCTCAGCTAAGAGAATGCCTGCATAGCGTACATGAAGACTTAGGTTTAATCCCTAGAACTCATAAACTGGGCATGGTGATGCACATAGACACATATGTATATACATATATGACATACTTATAGTCCCAGCACTCAGGAGGTAGGGGCAGATGGAGCAAGGAGTTCAAGTTGATCCTTAGTTCACAGGACTACATGAAACCCCATGTGTATTCGGGGGAAGTGGGGTAGGAGGCAAGATAAATAGGCTTCTTCTCCCCAGACTGTGAACAGTACTGGTCAACTTCTCTGGCACATGGACCTCATTTTTTTTTCCTGGAATGACGTAGTGCACCAAAAACAAGGGTAGAGAGAGAAAGAAAAGCTCTAATAATCTAGAAGGTGGACACTGCACTGCCCATGTGCCAGTCTGTTTCACAACAGGAGGGCTCTTAGATACTTAACCCCCACCCCAGTTCACCAAATCACATAGAAAAGAAATGGGCCAGGGAGACAAGGTCATCAGTGTCTGGGAGGTAAACTTTTCAAGGGCCTTGGGTCAATTCTCCAAGTACACCATTTGGGAAAGGCTTACATAGACTGTCTACTGAAGCAATCAAAGCCCTTAGCCAGAGAGGTGGCTGGCGGTGACCCAGTGATTGTGAAATGTTATCTGATTTTCCAGTATGAGATTTGAAATCAACCTGTGGTTGACCCTTACCTGGATGTTATAAAGAGCTGACAGCGTATGAGGCAGAGGTGGTGCACACCTTTAGTCCCAGCACTTGGGAAGAAAGAGGCATGCTGATCTTTATAAGTTTGAAGCCAGCCTGGTCTACAGAGATAGGTCCAGGATGACCAGGGCTACACAAGGAAATCCTGTCTTGAAACTCCCCAACTTTACAAACCAAATATCATATTTTCATCTAACAACCTTCCAGCTTCTCTGAATGCTCGGCTACCCTTGATAAGCTTGAGCAGCTCACCTGGTCTTTCAGAATG